>CM023360.1:2035158-2053566 GCA_013282895.1 Eriosoma lanigerum | reverse complement strand
TTTATATATAAAGTACCTAGGAATAGAATATAAATATACTTAGTATAGAGCCACGACCGCAGAACGAATTGCGCATTGTCCACTTTGAACACTTTGAACGATTTTTGTCGCTTTGGTTTTCTCTTAAACTATAAATTTCTATTATTCTATTATCGTTCTTGTACATAACTTGTATGGATCAACGTCTCAAAAAATAATCAAATCAAATATCGGGCGATAGCTAACACTGATATACATAATGTATACAAAGTGACCGCGTTGCAAAAATAATATATTGAAAAGTATCTAATATAACGTATATTCCACAATTTTTGTAATGCGATATTTGGATCACCCTGTGTTCAAGGAAAACACCGTGAGCAAAAGTAAACTATATAATATGTTACCGTTAATTATTATATTCTAATATATTAATATGACATTGATTTGTCACCCAATAATAATATTGTTTTTATAATACACATTTCTTGGCAATGTCGATTCTACATTTTTACGTAAACTATGATGACGGTAAAATCGTTTTAATTGTGAGAGTAGACAAAGCTGTTGACAGAACCCGATTTGTCCGAAGTCATGAAATTAATCGTCATATTATTTTGTATTTTGCATTTAAAACTCTAAGTGGTCTCTTGATGTAATTGGTTTGAGTAGGATTTTTCCCGCCACAACGCGATAAAATTTATGATGGAGAATAAATAAATAATAATGTGAAACGCTTAAATCGCTAATAAAAATGACATAATACGATTAAATGAAATAGACTATGAAAAAAATGTACAAATTAGTCGAGAGAAGGAGATTTTTTTTATAGAATATAATCCGTATAGTTACTACATAGCGACAAAATATTATATTAAAATTAGCATTCGACAAATCACAACTTAAAAATGATCTTAATAGCTATAATATATATATATATATTAATATTATATTTATGATTATTTTATTATATACTTGAACTGAATTATGATTTCCCGAGTTAACGAGCTATAAAATAAAAAGAAACGAAATTCATCCGATATGATACGCGGAGGAGATTTATATAATAATTCGTTTTACTAATCGACAACACCAAAAAGGAAATATATAAATGCAATTTGAATCCTGCAAAAGTCTATAATGAGCGAGAAAATGAATGAATTATGTATCTGTATACATACATATTATAACAGGTTCTCGTAGTTTAAATACGACACAAGAATCTCGGTAAATCACAGCTATAGCTTACAGACTATATCGTGTTATAAATATAATAATATATTTTATGTAAATATTATTTGAATGTTTTAACATGAAACAGATCGTTTTAAAAAAGGACCTTTTAGAGAAAATACGATACGCGCTATACATTTTCGTATTTTACATATTCGATGGAAAGTAGGAAAACTCTGTGTCAACTTATGTAATAATATAACATAATAAATCATTTTTTGGTTAAGATTTACTATGAATATGTCTGCTTATAATATCGACTTCCATAAAAAAAAAAAAAAGGTTTTAATATGTAGGTATTTATAATATTATGATTTATTTATTTAATACATAAACAACAATTAGAACAATGAAATACTTTGAGATAGCCCGCGATCGATTGTTTGGTCATATATATATATATTTATAATATAATTTTTCAAACATAATCTACGAAAATCAATTTCTGTCATTATGTAATATTGTTATATTATTACATCGTGGCTGATTGAAAAACAATTTGAAAATATACTGCGTAATACGTACGAGTCCGGGAAGAATAAAAAGTGAATTTTTACGCTTGTTCCGATTACAAAAAATGTACGACCTTTTCGACCTTGAACAATATAATAAGGAAATGAAATAATAAACGTATCATGTCGCTAAACGCCGCCTATAATTACTTAATTTTTTGTAGCCGAATAATATACTATTATAATTATTCTAATGCTTTTTGGATAAAATATTATAAAAATTAAAAACTTAATGGTAATCATCTACAGGATTTACCTATTAGCTACATATGTCAGGAGTATGTCGCGTCAAAAATGCTTTTTTATGATTAAATGACCCAACAAATTCGCATCACTGCTGGAAGGGGGTATGAATCTTGAGGATAAAAGTTAACTAAAAAAATGAATAATAATTAATAGGTAGTTAGTTTTATAAAATATAAAATGATGTCAAAAACTCCATTCAATAAAGTTTAAATATATATATCCAAATAGTTTTTTTCTCTATTTATTACAAAACCAAAAAGATAAAACTTCGATGGTCAGTTAGTAATAGTATACTATGTACAAAAAGGTAAATGGAAACGTATGAAATTTAAAATTACCCGTAACATACTTAGGTACATAGCTAAGATAACTTCTCTTTGCGCACCGATTACGTATTATTTCCGTGTACATCATACTATATATGATCAAAATGATACGAAATTCGATGGGAAACTCATAGGTACGTTTACAATATTATTTCTATTATTTCTGTGACATAATATTTCGATAACCAATTTTATACACACTCACAATTTGACAAGTAGATAATGCGTTTCACTTTTTATTTTCCTACGGATTCGGTCCCGTCGATATATACGTATCATTTTTATACTCTTCCGCGGGACTCGTATTGACACACGGGTTCTCCTTATAATATAAGGACATACGTACATATAAACATAATACTCTTCAAGTCTAAATAAAGACGGTGTAGTTGAGAGGTTTCGGAAAGAGGAAGAGCTGCTGATGGTGATGGGGTAGTACACGGTCAGTGCAGTGCTTTAGAAAATTACTTTAACCGGGTGCTAGCCACACCCATCACCTGTCAGTTCAGCCTTGACGAGACTTTTTTACTTTCATCGTTTTTTTTATTTTATTTATATTCATTTATATGACTATAGATACTTTCTTATATATAGAACTCACGTTTCCTGCCAACGAAAACAGCCTATATTGTATTAAAAATATACCTGTTTGTACATGGTGATCAGAATATCATGTTTTAGTGGTAAGATTTCAATATGTCAAATACACAAAAAATAGCTTTAAATTATAAAAAATGAAGAACAAACAACGTATAAAAAATAACTAATGTACGAGTAATAATTTGACAAGCATTTTAAGTACATAAAACATATTTAAATAAAATAAACCATCTCCGATATTAAATTAGGTAGTCAGGTTTATACAAAATATAAAATAGTATTATAGCAATTAAAATATATAATTTAACCATAGAAAAGGTGAATTTACAAGATACGATTTATGAAACCGCCAAAGAAAAATTACTCAGAATAAAAGTGTAAAAATGTTCTAAGACCAAAAAGTTCAAAGTAAAAATTATAATTACAGACTGGTTGATGTCTGGATAATAATATATTTTATACTATTGAAAACCTAGCTTAAATTATACAGTATAATAATATATCGGAGATATTATTGAAGAAAAAAAATGTTTATTTCATAGACATTATGTTATTCCAAACATTTTTCTGAATATCATTCTGCATCTAATAAAAACTTGTCGCACCCAATTATATACATAGAGATTAATAAATATTCTATAAAAATTGTATATTTGCATCTTATAGTCCTTCTTCGTTTTTGTAACGTATTCACGTTACTTATCGTTATCACCTTTGTGATAATGAAAATGTCATTTAAATTGAATTTCCTCGTATGTTATAAATTACAATAATATGATTACGTCATGAAATCTGTGTCTCGATATAACGTCCTTACCTATATAATATTATAATCTGTATTAAGCATATACTCGTACAGTAATACAGCAGTATATACTATAATTACTATACATTATTAATATTCGGTCGAATTGCTATGTTACTCCTGCCTGCATATAATATATCGTCTGACACTTATTCGGTTTGAAGATTATCATTAATATTTTCGCTCGCGATCTAGGCGTATACAGGGTAATCAGAGTATTGAATTACTTGCATATATCATATTATGCATCTAACCTAACAATTTTTGTAATTATCATAACTTTCGTGCAATATATGTGAATATGCGATCGCTCTGTATATTGTGGGTACATGACGTGAAATTAAAATATTATATATAGTCAAACACATAACACGTACAACAAAATAAGGTCATTCGCAAACCAGAATATTTTAGGATCGTACACGACCCCTACAACTGATTATTCCTGAATCTCATATATGAGATATTAGCCTAAGTCCTAACCTAACAAACTTCGAAGAATTAATAACGCAAAATGTTTTTGGATTATATGAAAACCAGCGAGATATGAAATAACTGTTTTATAATTTTACTTGTGATCAAAATTTCGAAATACTAAATATTGGAAATAACATAGAAAATATGTAGCTCCACCACCATTTTTGTAACTCAAAATTTTAAAGTGTCTGTAATTTTATATTCGTAAAAAAATACGTATGTTTTACTTTATTTTTGCCCTCAATTAAAAATATAATTTTAAAAAAATATTCATATAATTGGGGAAAAAATGTATATAAAAAATATATCCTATATAAAATATATTAACTTAATATGTAATAAAGTAACTCTATAGTGCGGGTTTAGTAAATTGACTAAAAACAAGAAATAAAGATATAAAATATATACAAAATAGTACTATTTTTAACTACTCGTATTACCACGAATAATCTAGATAATAGTATAAAAAAATTGCTCAAAATAATACGAGGGGACCAAAATTATATGAGGCACCACCTGAAATTCAATTCTGCGCACGCCTATTATGTATATAAGCGTAATAATACTATAGATAGGTACGTGTTATTTATTTATTTTATTTTAATTAAGTTCGATAATTATTTTTCGCGTTCAGAGTTATTACTTTACGTCGATTTTGATAGAATAAAAAATCCATTTTTGGCGATTCCTTAAACTACACAGTAAGAGAATTCTATATTTTTTTAGATTGTCTTTTATTATACCATGGCACGATAAAACACATTAGTGTTTTTTTCCACGCAATAAAAACAAGCATAAAATAATTCCAACTTTAATTATTCATTATTCATTTTTTCCTATAATTTAATACTTCGTACAACGAGTAGGTATTATTATTATCCGTAATACATATAAAACGTGCACATTTGTTCGGTTTTTTTTTTTAAATTATATTTATTCATAGGTGGCGTTTACCTTATAAAATTTGACCAAGCGTAAAAATAGTGTTTGTAATCAATATATATATAGGAATATTTCTATTTTTTTTACTAAACAACACAAACTATATTTAATCCTACCGAAATTAATTCATTTCTCTGTTGTATGGGACAAAAAAAAATTAAATTCGGTTTTCGGCTCTAATGTTTTATTTTTTACAAGTAAAATTATATAGGTACACAATTACTTATACCCGTATTATTTTCATAATAATATGATCTAAATATCACGAGGCATCATATTATCATTGATGAGAATGATATGGAAATTCGCTCAAAGCGACCCGTTACCATCGAATTACATTTGATATAGATACTAACAAAAGAGTGATAATAGTGATGATGATGATGATTATGATGATAATGATAGTAATAGTCGTAATAACAAAGAAAATATTATTTAAGAAAGCCTGATTTCCTGCAGGGTAGAAAGAGGGTTTGTTAGACCGTCTAACTTAAATGGCGGGTTTCCCAAGAGCGGACGGGCGAGGTTGAAAAAATCAATAGTTTTGTTTCGTATGCAGTAACAGCGCCCCCCTAACCTAGTGGCATATACACCAAACGGTTGTAAATACTAAATTATTATTGTTTTTACGTTATATAATTTTATCGATCTCGTATGTGTATGTAAATTTACTATGTTATGGTTATCTTATCAGGAACAAAACGAATAAATTCCAATTTCAAGGACGGTGCCTGAAATCGATCCCGATATATAATAATATCATTAAAATCTATCGCACAATTTGTTTTCAATATTTATAAGTTAATAATGGTTGTGTACGTCACGTATCATCATGTCTGTAAAATATCCATAGAAACCGAACGATTTTGTTAATCATAAAATTCATCCATTTAAGATAATATTATAAACACAAGGATAATATTATTATAATTTTATATATTCACGAAAAATAATATTTCATTATATTATAATATATTGATTATTGTCATGATAATAATATAATGCACGTTTTGTTATTATTGACCTAATACTTTATACCTTTACGAGTTGTCACACAACGCGCCAAGATCACTTATTTAAACTTGAATATTTAAGAGTGTTAAATTATTAGTTTCCGTTATAAATTTAATATTTCGATCGAAAACGAAATTTTAGAGAGACACTGTTAACACTATCTATATATACACCTTGGCATATAATATGATAAATGCAATTCGAATATTCAAACGAATCTGAAAATATGTATATTTATATAATATGTATATTTATCCATAGAAACAGTATGGAATATTTGACAAGGACATCCGACGTAATACTTTAGATTTGTTGCCCAACAAAATTTTCACAAAAGCACGTATACGTGTAATTCTGAAAATCGGTATATGATACTGATAGTATTATTTCGTAAATTATCTCGTAAATATACGTACATCAGTATAATGATATCGATTAGAAGAAAAACGATTTTATAAAAAAGATGGAAAGAGAACTGTTTTATGCAAGGAAACTTATATAAGTAATGCAGAAGAGAAAACCAATTATACCACGTTATTTATGTATATTTGTTTAAATTTTAGGAAAATGACAAACAAATCATAAGAGGAAATTTTAATGGAAGTTGAATAAATGATAAATAATAAATTATGTTTTATGTTTTATGGAAAAAGCCACGTTTATTACCAGCTATATATGGATTGGAAATCTAAGGATTTGAAATACACAATTGTTTACATTATAATATTTTGTTTTCTGTGAATGAATGTATCCTGATAAAATTTGACTCTAATATTTTGGTTGTAATAATACTCTTTTTTCTTCTACATTCATTAGAAAGAGTAAGCAATCTTAGTTATAAAATTTGATACAAAGAAATAATAATGAATACTATAATACACAATAGCAAATCATCAATATATTAAATATTTAACATTAAATATTTGATTTATGGTGGTGCTTTAACCCACAGGACACTTTAATGTAGCACTGCACGAACCTAAAGTTCTTTAAATCAGTTTTATTTATTATCTGTACTTTTCTTTGTGCCAATGTACAGTACTATAAGCGATAAGCAATATGTGATATATATATTGAAATGATCGATTGATTAATTGGCGTATTTCATTCTTTCATTAGTCATGATGACTTCCGATTAAGGTATTAATAAACACAGTCAACATAATACACTAGTATTCTATAAAATATTATTATTTTTATATTTAACTCTTAACAATTAAGCACATGTTACTTACCAGTTTTTTCCTTTCGCCATAAAAATACTTTTGTTTTATTTTAGTGTAGCTTTTTATACTCTGAATAAATTTTTTCCCGTCATGCGTTTCTCATGTTATATACTGGTATATACAGGGTGATCAGAAATTATTCCATTTCAAATCATTTGTTTTAAAATAATTTTTTGATCATTCTGTATTATAGTAAATATCGATACTCAACATTAATCAATTGACCAACGCGTTATTTAACATATTATTAAAAAAAATAAACATGCATTCGCTAAATGGAATTAGTAATTCGCGTGTTATAGTAACTCGAGGAAAAAGAAAAATTAATTAGGTAAATAACAACACAAACACAAGTAAATTTCGCGGGTAAATATCATATTATATTATCTCTAATAGATCGATGCGATTATATAATATACTACCTATTAATATATATTTTATTAAAACTGCAAAATTATAAACGTCTAAACGATGGTGGCGCAAGGTAAGATAATGAAAAACATTTAAATTTCCTTTCGGAAATGTAATATAATTTATATTATAATATTGGAAACAGAAAAGAATGATAAGCCCCGAGAAGTCTTTTGTCGCCATAATATCCGTAGTTTTCGGTCAATATCGTAAATTCAAGTCAACGTTAATTGTATTACCGATTGTTACCACGATTGTGTTTGCGGTATCGCAGTGTATACTATAATACAAATATATTTATTTAATCGGTGGATCGCTGCCTAATTAAAAAAAAAATCAGTATTTGGGATATAAAAGAACAAACGAACGAAAACTATAAAAAAAAAAAAAACTGTATGTATTTATATAGGATGCTAGCACATAGAATATACAGTATATTATTATGAATACCGAGGTGGCAGTTTGTACGAAAATGTCGAAAATCGTTACTTTTCAAGGCCTCGACAATATAATCCCCTCGTTTTTCACACACACACACAAATAATAGTCGCCCACGCGCGCCGGCTACCGTTAGTATAGACGTTCTCGCGCCGCATTTCACCTAGTGTCGAATGTTAAATCGAAGATATTATTATTATAATTATATTTTATATCATTCTATCGATTTCTATCTGCTGTATTATTACGCATATTCAGAATGATTGGAAAACCGCGTTAAAAAACATTGGAGATACCAATGTAAACTTATACGTTATAATATTATTGTCTTGTGTAACATGAATTTCTGAGCACTCCGACTGTATAGTCGGCAGGTATGGAAACCACAGTTTGACCCTAGTCCCGATAATGTGATTTGGTTTCGTGATTATATGAAATTCGTCTCTAGCTTCACCTATTAATAGACGACAACACTACGAGTAGGTATATCGACGATCGGTATTACTGGCCAAAAACTCACAAAGCCCATACAATAGTTTTACGGGAGGAGCAAATAAAGATTTTTATTCTTAAAATCCAAAATTCGTATATAATATCAGATCGTAATGATTAAAAATAATAACAACATTATTAATGTTTATATTGTAATTTTTATTTTGAATTGACTAACTTATCTAAAAATGGTAATTTATTTTCTTCTTCATTGTTTTAGTATTGTCTTTCATTTTTATTAATTTAAAATATTAACTATTTTACAACTTATAATAATCAATAATATCGTAAAAACATAAAATACTATCAAAATCAAAGAACGTTTTTTTTATGTAATATATAACGTCATCTTCAAATTTATAGCACAATTGGTGTGTTGTCGTATCAACTGTCAATTTACTTAAAAAAAACAAAAAAAAAAAAACGTTTTTTTGACATACGGGCGTCGATATAACTTCGATTTTGTGATTTCCTGATACGAATAAATTATCATACGACAGTTAGATCTAGTTCACATGACGAGTGTATTAGACGTGCGTTTAGAATGGTAGAATGGTTTCACGTTAACCCGCGTCTGACGCCGAGCTTGAAAGTTGTATACGCGCGTCAGCGGACGCTGACAACACGCAGAAGCATAATACTAGATAACAACAAACCGTCGCGACGGTTAGGTTAGACAAACCGATAAAATAAAGTACGTCGACGCTGGTTAAACGCTCACCGTATGTACTCTACTCAAAACTCTAACTCTACTCTAACGTTTGCTTAATGCGTGTCTAACGCTTACTATGTGTACAAGCCATCATTGTAAATTTACTGTATGATGACATCGTGGAATATGTCATAAAAATAATGTATAACGTTGTTTAATCCACGATTTAGAAATAAATTTGGCAACGTGGACGAATTTCGGAAATTATATATAATACCGTGATAAATGTGTGAAGTTTTAATAGTTTGAAAACGTGTAACATAATTTAAAAAACAATTTCAAGTGATATATATTTCACGAGGACAATTTGAAAAACTTCTTAAACTTTAATATAAGAACGATCAGTTACAGATTATATTATAGTATAATGACAGTGCTCTGATATTGAACAAAATCGATTTAAAACGTCGGTGCTTAACCCTCTAAGTAATGAGAAAATTTTCAAACATATATTATGTGTTAAATTTTAAATTTAAATAAACACTATAATTTCAAGTCCTATTTACAAAACGATTTCACTTATTAATTATCTAAAAAAAAAAAAGTATCTAAAAAGTATTTCTAATAGGGGGCTAGCTTAACCATCTCTGTTCATAACTCTATGTAACATGTAATATACATTTAATAAATGTGCATTTTGTTGTGTAGATTTTTTAAATAAATTATGTTTTCTGTAACATTTTATCTGGAAAATTGTTCACAGAGAATTATCTTTTATAATCACTACACTTACTGTATTTATAGTATAGTGATGGTCTGTATGCAAATACTATATAGGTATAATATAATTTAATATTATATAGTCTAGACGTATCTTTTAAATATTTTTTACACCGTATAACGGTCGCAGTTAAATCTTATTCGTATAAACATATACGATCGGATGAACATACATACTATTAATATAATATCGTGTGTTCGTATACATCATTATAATGTATTATATTATTATACCAAGTTGCAATTTCCATCGAAATAAATACCTACCGCGGTATACCTATTACCTATTATATAATATTATACATTCCGTGCCGGGTCGCAGTATATATCTAGGTATAATAATAACCGCACATACTATAATATTATAATATATAATAGTTAATACCATAAGTTGGTTTAAACCATAATCGTTTTACGGTTATATACGGAACGCACCTGAAAGCCAAAATCTTCATCGACTTAGACACCACGCCCCATCGTCAGGGATATAATGAGTGTTGGACATGGAAAATAAATCTCTCCCGATGCTATTTATATTTAAATGGAACCTATATATTATAAAGTATAATATTTAATTATTTTGTATTTTATAAAACAAATTATAATAATCTATCCAGTAACATTTTAATCCAATATATAAAACGCTATACTAACATATTTCTAGTTTTATTTAATATCAATATTTTAATTAAAAGACACGAAAACCAGAATAAAGTGTGGATTAATAAAGTGGAGAGAGGCATAAGGGTGTTTTGTGTGACAAGACGTTGCTGATAATTGAGAGGCAAATATTATAAAGCAGTATAATGAGGCCAGAAATATACTGATAAATACTATATATGTATAGAAAAATACTGATTGGAGTGTTGGGCATTGAACAAAAAATGGAATAAGGGATGATAATATAAATATGGATGGGTGGAGTGATCGAGAAGATAGAATAAGATATGAATACTTAAAGGGAAGTGTAGTAGGAGTTGCATAAATTATAGGAAGAATTAGAGACAACTGAAATGTAACTAACATGTTTTTAGGAGAAATGATTCAAAGGCAGTGAATGTTGTTATGGAATATAACGTATAGAAGATAAAAGAAGGAAACTTAGACCAAGGAAAATGCAGATAAAGAAAAAAAGAGAGTGTTTTAAAGATAGCTGGTGTGAATGTAAAAAAAGTAGGAGATCGACATCTTTGGATGTGTTGGATTAGGGTGGCCGATCCTATCTAGTTTGGAGTGTAAAGCGAAGTAGAAGAAGAATAAAACAATTATTGAAATTTAAAAATTAATTATTTAGAGATTTTATGCATTTTATTTTTGTTTCACTTTCCTTAAATGTTTCAAAAAGGGATTTTAACCTTTCTGTTTCCTAGATTCGTACAAATTAGTCAAACTACTAGTAGAAGAAGCTTCATCTACTTTACCTTAACTAGGGTCTTGCGCCCTAAAAATACGCCTCCGTAGATCTTGATATTCTTGCTACTCGTCTATTCACTCCAACTATTTTCTTATCGCTATTTATTCCATTTATCCAAACTCATAATATATTTAAGAATACCTCCTTGTAATACCATATGAACCAGCTATATAAAATAAAAATATATCCGATTTGATTGTACGTAAAAGTCAGTGCATTAAATATGTATTAAATTAAATATTACATTAATTTTATTATTATTATTATTATTTTTTTTTTTTTTTTTTTTTGCTGTCGCAGTAATCGTATTATCGTCACCGTGAAATCGTTTTTTTTTCGATGTAAAAACTTTTAAATTTCCCAGGCGTATTATATCTGCATAATATTACCTATATCGTAAGCTTTTGTTTTTTATTTTTCTATGATTTTGCACTTTTTTTTTTTTAATTTAATATTAAACTTAATTTTCCGTAATGTTCTATTTTTTTCTACATAATATTATTATATAATTATAAACTCAACTCATTTTTTACTGGATAAAATGGTCTTTGTTGGTATTTATTTAAACATTATTATTACATAATTTTAATCTCCGGCGAATGGAAATATTACTATTAACACGTTTCGTTGTCGTGTAGTGCCGCCACAGTACGACATAATATATTAATATAGTAACGCACCGTGACATTAAACAACTTTAACTTTTGTTCTACTTTGCAACATCCGATTAGCGAAGTTTTAGGATACGTTTTATTATTTTATATCATATTTTTTTTTGAAACATAAAATCATGTTATATACATCCAATAATTGTAGTTACTGAAGACGTATTACTAAATATTTATACATTTTCTTATCGATATTATAATGTTTTATTTTGTATACTGTGTAGTCCAAACACTTTAAGCACATCCCAACCCGTGAAAAATCAATATTTAAATTCAATAAATTAGCAATACTTACCTATATACGTAATAAATGTGTATTAGTATATTAAATTATATTTTAAATGCGTGTTAATAATTGACTTAGTTTCTTTAAAGCTTAAAAGAATGTTTTGTTGTGGAAACTAAAAATATTTGATAAATAAAATTAAACGTTTTGATTTTGGAAGGAGTGTTCCATTTAGCCTTCCCCTCTGTGGGTACTCTTGCTGTATTAACTTATATAGTATAAACTATCTATAGTCATCTAGTAATTCTAAAAAATATAAATTGTTATTCTTCAACACATTTTAGGTAATACTTTCAAAAGTATAATTAATAATTATAATAATATACCGAATATAACACCCTGCAATATATACACTACACAGTGTGATCAAAATTCTGTAAAAAAAAAAAATAAATAAATAAAGATAATATTGAAAACGTAAGTTATTCCTGTTATTTTTTATAACATGCAATTATGATCACTCCATAGAAGTTAGGTTAAGTTACGCCGTAATATATAAACTTATTTTTTGCAATACATAAATGATCTAGTTTTAATGTGAGAATTGGCATTATACAAACACAGGTAGGAAAAGGAGTTTGGACACGTATGAAGATTGAGTGACATAATAAAGGATGCACTTATCTGGAAGCCAATAGGTAATATACCACTGGGCAGGCCGAAGAAAAAGTAGATAGATGAGATAACCAGAATTTTCGAATACTTGCGGTTGATAACCCAAAGGAATTGGCAAAGGATGGAAAGGAATGGAGGGAGGCTGTGTGGAGCAGTGATGGGCCTTAATGGCCTAAAAAACCTAAATGAATAATATGTAAATACATGAGGTATAATATAAAAATTTAATGTAAATAAAGAAAACAACGACCTATCAGTGTTCGAAGAAAAAAAAAATGTCTGCCGCTGAAATGCGATATTTTAAATTTCGCTTATAATTAGTATTCGTGCGTATTCGCTCGATGTATATCACGTTTCTTGAGGTAGTTTGAAAGTAAAATAAGGCTCAGTAAAAACTAATGTATAATATTATGCGAGGTTTTCCTTTTTTTTAAAAAAAAAAAAAAAACGTCAAACTGACTTTCCCCGTCACCGGTATACATAGAATGATTAGAAATTCGTGTTGCAACAATAATAAAGATACGCTGAAAATTAATTCGTCCCAATTTTTTAAAATACTCAATATCTCTATGTGTATTTAGAGTATAAATTAACTATATTAATATAATGTAATACCTTCACTTCGCATTTCTCCGGGTCTGTTTATATTTGTACTTAATGATATATACTAGTTTTTAGTTGCTCAGATAATATTGTCAATTAAAATTATTTAAAATAACATTTGATTAATCACAAATTTCGTTTGAAGTATTCTTTAATTTTTTGTTGAATCAATTGTTATTGAAAAAAAAAAACAATAATAATATTAAGTTATACTACAGACATCCTAATAAAAATAGTAATTAGTTATGTAACGAGCTATTACAAAGTTATTATATTTAAATTGCGTGAATACAAAACGATTTGAATGAGCACACCATTTGATATAATATTATGCATTAAACATTATCCAAACTTTATTGTTATCATTATTCAGTTATTACATCTGTTTGTAAATTATCAATTACGTTAGATTTAAAAAGCTAAAAAAGAAACGAAACTAATTAAAAATCGTCTCAAAGTGTTCTTCAATATATTATATACCTAATAATATTATAATTCATCAAAATTAATTTATTTTACGTCATGATTAAGCTTTCAAAAAAAAAAAAAAAAAAAACATCCATTTAATATATTATTAAAATAGTTTATTATTATTCGTTATTTAGACTTTTTTTTATAAGTACCAAATTCTATCAAATAACGCAGGCTATTTTATTTTTGCGAAAACCATAATTATTAATTAATAGTGGTTATGTTATATAATAGCAGGGTCTGTTTTATATTATTCATATTGGTTCATATTGGTAGTTGATAACAAATTTTACAAATTTTGTTATTTGTTTGTAACAAATCACGGCATATTAAAACGAATGATGTATTTTGAATAAAATATATAATTATTGCATTTTCCAACTGAATAATGACGAAAAATGCATATCACGTGTATACGTTATTTCACGTATAATATTATGTAATAAAAGTGTATGGTAAATAATTTTAAAAATTATTAAAAATATTTTGAATAATTGATCTAACCAAAAACAGCTATTAACTTAACACTAGTTTACACAATAATTGTAGTTACTATTTTCTCAACTATCCTGTAGTACATATTTGAAAAGTTTTGGTCTCCAAACTTTACCTTATAATTTCCTTGTTTATTGAACTAAAATTGGAAATTGTATTGTTATTTCCTAATTTCTAGATAAATGATTATGATAATATAGTAGCGAATTTTAAAATTTATGGAAAATATTTCGTGTCTAGAGTAAAATGTAATAAGTGGAGTTTTCTAAACTTCTGTTTCATCATTCGGGATGAAAGACTGGGTCCATAGCCAGAGTGAATAGTTGTCGGGTGAAAACACAGACGACAGAGACTAATGAGACAATTTTAAAAATACATTTTCAAACAATCGCCTTGTTTCGTTCAACCACCTCTATGTCGTTTTGTCATTCGTTATTTTTATCTTCGGGGGCAAACAAAAACTGGAAAACTACCAAGAGATTTTCGCGGAATAGAAGGGGATTCTTTTTGGCAAACCGCGGACCCTTGTGATTTTGTTTCTTTGTTTTCATCTAATTTTCGATCATACACTCCACCGGGTTCCAATTATTAAGCTGAATTCGAATGCGCCCCGTAATCAGATTAGCGAACGAGTTCACGTGCAATTTGTTTCAAAAAAACCGAACAGCACAGGTGTATACATTTCGCATCGATCTGTGTTTTTTTAGTTTTGTCCACTTCTATACCTGATCGTCGACTCCACCACCATCCTACCCACCAACATGAAATGTCCAAATAATATAATCTATGTGTCCAATGAACTACTAATAAGAATCACATTCTTTATTAGCTAGGCCTATGGTATATGAAACATTAGTTCTCATTATTATTTAAACACCAAACCTCCAGGCCATAGTAAGATGATATAACTATAAATATTTACAAATAGGTAAATTGAGTAATTTTTTGAATAAAGGATAAAATTATCTTAGCAAATTTAATGTTGTGATTATCAAATAATAATAGTATTCTATCCTTCACTTTGCTTTCGTGATTCGTAATATCTAGATTTTTTTTATACCCATTATTATTATAACCACACAATAAATAGCCATACTATAATTAAATTTAAAAAAAGCTGTTAAATGCATTAAACTAGTTAGTAATTACAATAAATACTTTTATAGTATTTTTCGATGAAATTGAGTTTATGTATATGGTAAAGAAATTATCACAATTTTGCATTATGACTTTATTTTTGTAAAATTCCCTTCTGATTCTTTAGACAATATTCTATAAACCATTTTATTATGACCTATAGGTATAGTTATGATGTTGAAGGTGTCAATGTGTAAATAAAACTTCACTTCATGCCGTTCTGTGCATGAGAATTTGGCAGGAATTGAGGGGTGTACAATAAATGATGTCGCGATGCATCTACGAAAAACAATTTAATAATATTATACACAAGCATGATTCGGGATGGTATTGTAAAGGTATGCGTGCTTTGATGCTTTAAACTCGATTTTGTTGTAGACCGCGATATATGTTCCACATAATATATACCTATATACAGATTATTCAGAATATTCTATTACAAAAATAATGGAAATGGCATTGAAAACGTATGTAATTCCCACAATTATGTGGAATATAGTATTCGTATATATAAACAGTTGTTTGCCCGAACACTTTAATAACGGTTATCTAATTTTCTCACTAACACGAATTCGTTTTTCGAAAAACATTCAATTGTTTAAATAAAACACAAATAAAACGTGGAAAATACAACTAAAATTTCGAAAGTTATACAATATTTTAACAATAATAGAAGAAAAATTTGCAATACCCCTATGAATACTTAAATTTTATCCTTTAACTTTTTTATACGAGTATATAGGCTAAGTTAGAAAAATCACTCTATTTCGCGATATTACACAATTAAATATTCAGAAAATGCAATAAAACTAACTATACCTAGCATTGAGTATAGACCATCATGCTATTATAATTATTGAACTTTTAGTTCATAATAATTTAAAATTTTCGTATTAAGCATGTTATAAAATTTAAATTAATTTAGGTTTACGATGTGTGTAAGTATAATGCGTGTGGGAATCTGTTATTAAATATGTCATCATTTTATCAATCCAACCATTATCTATGATCAGAGGCTTGTTATTATTCGTTAACATTAAAAACTAGTTTAACAAGAAACTGTATGTTATTTGTGAATTATTTTGACTTCATTATATCTACAACCTATAAGTACAACTTAATTTTTTAATTATTTATATTTAGACGCCTACGTTTAAATATGAGTTATGCATTTTTATTTATCTAATATCAATATTAAAATCAAATGTAGAATTTTCATATTATATTGAATATAAACATATCTATGAAAACCGAAAATCGTATATCTGTTAAATTTATTTATTAAAAAAAAACTGATATGATCTGCCATATTTCAGAAATACTGATTTATTAAAAATTTCGTGCATACGCAGCTATAATAATAAAGGCAAAACAGTTATAATTGTATACCATAATTGGTAATGTAAATAATTATTGTAATACGAATTCCATAAGTCAATTTTGGGTTTTTATTGTAATATTGTAAATAATTATCTAATTTGTACTCTAAACTCCAAGCCAGTTAAATACATTAAAACAATTATCAATAATAAGTACAAAGAAAATGTCAAAATTATAATTTTATATTATACACGTTGTCACGTTTTGCAACATTACTACTGCAATGCTGCGCGATATTCGCAGCCGCGCCACGTTCTTCGCGTCTTTTCGGCAACGCGTCATCGATCGCCCTCATCTCCACCACTACCATCGCCGCCATCACCCTGTGGAATTCGCAAACGGTCCCAATAATATTCTACGTGCCTCTGCGCTATATTTTCTACGTTAAACATAAAAAAAAAAAAAAAAAAAAAAACACTCGTAAAATACAATAATAATAATAACACATTATACCTACAATACTGCCTAACCTTTAAACTAAAACTGATTAAAAATTATATATTGTTTATTATTTTAAAGTAAACATAAAAACGTGAAAAATTTAAGTTTTCTAGGAATATATTGCACAATCTTAACGTGAATTTAAATATTCGCAAACATAAATTTGATAGAAGCATCGTACAATGTTAGATTATTTGATTGATTATCGATTATATGCTATAGTATCACGAGAGGGTATAAGACGTAATATAATATTATAATATATTATATTAGTCGAATAATGATGAACGAACGTATTGTTAGCATAGTTTCACATGATCAATTATGTCGATTTTAATACTTATATAATTATGAAATCGTTTACAACGATCCAGTGCCTTAGGTTGTAACCGGAAAATCTCTCGTTTCTATATAATTTAATATTATACTAACGTTTTGTTCTAATAAAAACATTTATTGCTATAATTATAATATTATTTACGTTTAAATATATAATTACTATAAACTAAATAAATATAAATTATTTATGAGCGATGCGAATCGGAAACTTTACCGCGGATGATTCGGACGAGTACGATATTTTGACCATCAACTGGGGTCGCGGGTCGGTCGGTGAGGACACGCGCGCGGGGTACCCAATTGCGGCGGCGGCGTGCCACGGGGGTCGAGTATTGATTGGACGCCCTTCTTCATCCTCCCGCCACTGCTTCCACCGCCTCCGCCGCTTTATCACCGTGCACGAGTGTTTGTCTGGGTCCCTCGACG
>CM023360.1:1929492-2035148 GCA_013282895.1 Eriosoma lanigerum | reverse complement strand
GGTGACGTTTCTAAATGTCCCTAGGTCGGGAATTGTCGGCGGCGGCGAAGTCCTACCTCGAAAAGACAATCGTATAATATTATTATTATTATTATTATAATCATTTATTATACGTTTAGGTATTATATAATGGGTATAGACGAAAAGAAAAATCAACTTTGTCCGAACAGATCGTGCCACCACGTTTAAGTCACGGTTTAAATCACGACAATCCGATAATAATCATATTGTATTTTTGATCAAATTTTTTTTTTCATGGATTGAAATATTTCTCTCGCCATCGTTTTTTTATTTTTTAAAATCGGGTCCGTGTCTTCAACCGTGCGACAGTACTTACTTATAAAACTACAGAGTTCCGACACCTGGATTATAAAATGTATTATGTATATCTCGAAAACTAATCGAATAAACATTAGTTTTGAATCAGAAAACGAGAAACACATTTGAAAAACGTGAAACGAGGTTTTTGCGTTACAAGTCTGTATGAAATCTTAAATCTTAAGTAAATCTTAAGTACTCGTTACGTTCTCCCGTGTGGATTTCATAAAATTTCTTTTAACAACAGTTATATACGTCCTTTATAATTTGGTTAACTACCCTGTAGTAAGTTAATGTCAGATAAAATTTTACAAAAGATCCACGAAAGAACTACAAAAAGCTTTCACTCTTTGACCATAATATTAGTGTTTAATCTGTAATTTAACTCGAATGCCATAATATTTTAAGTCTGCGTGATTGTGGATTTGCTCTATTTCCCGTTGGACAGATGGAGACTAAAATCCGTGTATGGCGTTCTCTTCGTTAATTTAATGTTTTCATCTAAAACTCTATGCCAGTATTGTTTATAATTCGTTATTTTGTTGGTACTCGGTGTAAAGAACACTCTATTTGTACGGTTTTATTAGGTCACGTGTTCGGGGTAAACTTTAATTAATAAAAAAAAAAGCTTCGAAATACATAATAATAATATATTACTGTTTTATCATGATTGATTATTTTGTATTAGTGTATTACGATACTCGTGAAATTATAATGTCATCCGTCAATATAAAAACATCCGTCTCACATTACGAATTAGAAAGTTGATTAATTTGTGAAAATTGTTTTAAATGACAGCTCGATTCAGCCGATTATTCTGTTTAGAAAAAAAAAAAAACGATGTATTTAAAACAATATTTCAATGTGTAGAAATTATGATAATTCAATGGTTTTCGAGGAATGGTGGGCGAAATGAAAATAAAAAAATGAAGTGTGTCGTTCAAATGTTGTAATTTATACGCCTATATTGAATTTGTCTGCGTTTTCTTTTTCGTTTCGATATTAAACATTTTCCGCCATCGTTCGTGAAATCGAATTTTTTTCATAATCTACGTAACTACCTATGTTTATTATTTATATTGTCTTGTTTTAAGGAAACAACCAAATATATTATACATAATACATTCCTTTAGAAATACATAATATTGTATAACATTGATGAACGGTAACACTCAACGATTAAAAATCACGCCTTCAACAAATTAATATAAAGTACAGTCACGCACACGAATTTAATGTCAAACGTCCAGTTTTTATACAATATTATTATGATATACATATTACATATTTCTTTATCTTATTTCATGTTACTCTCATTCGATATAGGTACATTCCATAAGATTAGTTTTATTATGAACAACCTAATTTATAGCTACACTTGAATAAAAAACTTATATAAATACCCTAAAATAATTTACGTAAAAACTACACTCGATCACTTCCGACACTTTTGTGTTCATTTCACAAAGTAAAAAGTATAAGGTTCATTTTCCTCGAAAACGGTTTCTTATCATACTTTTTGTTGATCAGGTTAGGTTATTATAATAAGACAATATTTTACAACATAAAATAAATGAAGTAAATTTTGTTTTTACGTACGATATACTAGCTTGTGATAAAATTATTCTCGACTTCTAGTTTTAAAAAATCGCAGAATAACGAAAAATATGTTATATTTGTAACGGCTAGACTATTATTGATATTATTATATGATATTCCATGACCATACGATATGTATAGAAAAAACTGTATAAGCAACAACCAGAAAATGATTTTCTGGTGATTTAGCATAAAGTTCCTCTATAAACCTGATATGATTATTGTTCCTTAATGGAACAATTTTTATCATCAATGGATTTATACCCTTACGGAAACTGCAACACTTTGCATCTTGTTATCAAATGGTTAGATGTTGACATTTTAAATTCAATACCGTAGACATGATAATATCTTCGAGAACAGTAGATTTTCAGCCCGTTCCGCGTCCATCAATCCACTGACCAATTACGGTGTCCACGGTAACGACTACCGACCGGGTATAATTTTTCTCTGATACGGTCACCGTATACGCGAGTGCACACAAAATGAACTCTATACGGGCAGAGATGACCTTAGGGACCGTTGAAAAATTAACGGCCTGTCGCATCCTCGTCGTGCACGTCTAAATTACGTCCGAAACGCGAGAACATAATACTGGCAATCAATCTCCTCTCCCACGACCTTCAGCGTCGGATCTGTCGCGATTAATGGATTGGTGTGAATATAATATTAATATGTTGAAAAATAATATAAAACTTACAAACATTTTCCGCGATTTTTGTAGCCTGCGGTGCAGTATTACAATTACGGGTCCAATAACATACGTTGAAAATATATTATTAACTCTGAGATATCGTTTCTTTATGGTCTTTAACTAAAAATTAAATGACAATATACTATTTAATTATGATAGTTATGTAGGTTAAAATGTTTAATACTCCCCACTGTATTCTCTAACATAATCTAACCTAATCGAACCTAACCATCTTTATAACCTACTGCAGAAATCATAGAATTCGGAGTTTGGGACTAATTCAATTTGCTCGCTATTTAATTTTCAGCATTGGTCATATTACTTATTTTTAGCTATAGCATAGTATACTTTATACACTAGGTTATATCAACATTTGTTATCATTGTTTGATATTTGTTTCTTATCCATTCCCCTCGGAAATGTAAACAAATCGATTAGCTTATTATCGATTTTCTATTCTATAGTATAACAAATATATGTGACAAAACCAACTTATCACATAGTCATTTTTTAAACATATACACGGTGCCTCTGGGTTTTATTTTTCAATGTTAAATTATTGTATTTTCCAAGCATAATACGCTGTGTTTAATTTAAATAATAATACGAAGTAACCTCAATAAAAAAGAACTCAGTGTTGGGGAGAGGACTTTTTGCCCTCTTGTCCGAAAAAACACCGCGAAACCGAGACAAAACGATGTAGGTTATGAAAGCTTAAAAATGGTTCGGCTAGTCTGTCGCGCGCGACACGCATTCGCCGATAAAAACCACCACGGCTGCGATATAAATCACTGGCAGTGGATTTTTGTGAGTTATTTTTTTTTTCCTCTTCGCGAAACGCCGTAAGTACAACATGAGTCGTTGTAATAAATTTTTGTGCGACACGTATATATATATATATATATATACATATTATAAAATGGTAAATAATAATATGGTTCGCGTCATGGTCTCCGGACTCGATATTTCGTGTGTTACATGTAACGACGATGGTTTATCGTTTCGGGGCCAAGAGAACGAGCGCAGCTTGTCGTGTAATAATTATGTTGCGCGTAAGACGTGATAAATTACGATGAAAAACAACGCGAAACTAATACGAATATAATATATTTTGTACAACTGCAGCGAATCCTGCGGGGAATAGAGTAAATATAAATATATGTTTTATATAGGGAGGAGCTATATATATATATGTAGAATACGAGCAGTTTACCTATCTATAAATTATGGTTTATATATTTTCCCGTACGCTGCAGATAGGAATATTCGGAAGAAAAAAATAAACATACCGCCCGGGTGGAGAACAGCTCGCGACAAAGACGCATTCGTGACGTGCCGCCGCCACACAGCATTCATTATTTATAGACGTGCGCTCGCGAGACGCGCGGTGCAAACCTGCGAGTTACCACGTTATACCGCGGTTCGTCGAGAATAAAAATACATTTCGAGAGATGAAGCTAGATGAAAAAATATAAATATAAGAGTTTCTGTATATGCGTTTTCTTTCGCGTTTAGAGTCCAAAAATGAACGCATACAGAGCGTGATTTCGTGTTACGAAAATAATGGACAGATTGTTGAAAACGTATGCGATTCCCAACATTTTTGTAACGTAAAATTCTGATCACACTGTGTTCCACGGTGATTCGTACAAATATCGTTTATGTTGTTATTGCCAGACAACCGTGTGCTGATGCCAATCACGTATGTCAACCCGTTTCGGCAATATGATTTAATTAGACGACAGCCCGTCGTCGAGTAAGTACCGCTGGAAAACAAACGTTTTTTTTTTTTTTTTTACTTCTAAATATGTCTCACTATCTACCCACACAAATTTAGATGTCTCAAGGATGTATTCTAGGGGGAGGATGACGTGGTAATCCCCTCCTAGATTTTTTAAAATTCATTATATAATTCTATTATTTTTTTTATCAAATCATTTATATTTTATACTGATAATCAAATTCTTTTTAAAAATCGCCCCTGCCTAAAATAAGTACAAGGGACTCCCCCCTGCTATATCCCTCTAGAAATGTATGAAAATAAACACTGTAAAAAAATTGTTTACCTGTACATAATTTATACGTATAATAGACTAACTAAATTAAATACGACGAATACACAAAATTACAATAAACGTTGTTATCTGTTAACCGGTCCAGCACCTTTTCATCATCAAAATAACCGTTGACTGATCAGTTTGTTTTCTTATGAAAATATCTTATAGAAACTATAGCACGTCATATAATGTCACGTCTATAATGAAAATATATTTGTATATTTTCATTTTAGAACGATATTTCCGTTTTTGAGTATTTATTACATTACGCTCACCCATACTATACAGATAAATCAATTGATTTTGCAAATAGCTTTGGACATAATATTATTGTCTGAGATTCTCCAGAGTGCTGTTCTGTGTAATATTGCGCATTGTACCTATATATTAATATAATGCGATTAAGCGTTTAAATCATAAACCAATCGTATATTCGGTAGTACAAGGCCATTGTAGATATTCTACTGGGTTATATGCAATTTCGTAATATATTATATAATTACTAATTATATAATATATAATTATTAATGGTTAAATCATGAATACCAATTGAACGAATTGAACGGAACGCGGGTCTGAAATACCGAAATTTAATATACACTAGCGTACATAATATAATATTATCATAATAGTGTATACTATTAATAAGATTTATATTATAATTATTTTATATTTTCGTATTGTTTCTCAAACTTTAATCAAAATCATTTGAAATTACGTTTGCCGAAAATGTAAACAAACAACTAACCTACCTCAGTTCAATGTGAACACGTTCTAAAACTGAAATATTTTTGTTTAAAAAAAAATTGGAAGTAACTTAACTATAATGATACATATGATAATGTGATGAAAATATACATCTGAAACGGTATTTGCACACGTGAAGAGATATATGTGTTTCTTCCAGCGGGATAGGTTAGGTCCGAGAACATTTACCGTCGATTCTGTAATGTTTTACATTTCGTATTTTATAATAATGATTCGAAAAACAACTGGACTGGAAAAATATCGTTAGCATTATAAATACGCACTTGAACCGAAATGGAATTAGTATGACACGTAGACGGTCTGCTGTAAACAAAATTATAGTATATTTCACTTGATTGCCGCGCGTTTATTATTATTTATTCGTATTATTATAATTTATAATGTATAGTGCCTATTATGGTAAATGGATACTATATACAGGGTACCTATATCCATTTAGCGCAGAACATTAATATTTTCTTGAATATTCCTACTTATTTTTAGGTTAGGTTAAAATTATTTAATTTACTTATTTCTATCTTTGAACTTTATACTTATAACTACTCACTCCCTCGATTATCCGCGGTATAGCATTTACGAAAACTAAAACGATTTAACCTTTATATTGTACTTTATAATATACATAATATATATATTATAGTACAAAATATTCCAGAAATTCACACTTGATGAACATTTAAAATGCTAAAATACATTTTAAACATAGATATCTTGTGACTAGCTGTCGAATAAATAATGGGTGTTGTATTGTTCATAAATGGAAAGTCGTTTTTATGTTTTTTTAGGAAAAATGGATAAAAACTATAAATCCATTATACTAAAATAAGGTAAATTTTAAAATTTAACAAATAGAAATAGTAAAAAAAAAATTACTTACTACTACTAATATACTTTCTAAAATATATAGTGCATTTGACGTTAAACGAGTCACCCTGTTTTATCCGACATTTTATGTTTTATCTGACATCTGTGCTCTATATCTCTATGCATGTCGGAATAAATTACGATTGCCGATCGTATGATTCTAGTGCATTTAATATTCACCACTGCAGTTTAGCATACCGTAATTTGCAACATTGTAGATTCCACAAAATGCTAATGGTGGCGGGGTAATGTAGTTGGTGGACAAAATTTAAATGTCGCAGTTAGTCTAGTGAAATTAAAATAAACGTAACCCTGTCGAGTTAGAGACAACTAAAATTATTAATTTAACGCCGCGGTGTGTTTATAAAATATACAGTGCCGTTCGTTCTTTTTCATTTAGCAAAACATTTGGTTTTGCAAATCATCTTGTATAACTTAACGTTTGTGTTATGTTATCGAAATAAACGGTACTTATAAACTATAAACTATAACTGATTATGAATGTGTATATGGTTATTGTCACATCCAATGAACCGAAAACGGTTGACCTAAATAAATATACAAATCGAACCAATTGTGATAAAATAATTTATTCGTTTAACTTAAACACTTAAAAGTTTATATTGCACGTATTTATACGTGGATTTTGATTTCGTATCCAAAAAAGCTTGTGGTTAAAAATTAAAAATCTTTTAACGCTCATTTTATTTTTATTGATTGAAAAAATTCATAGGTACAACATGTTTACATATACAGACATGTCATCTAAAATTTCATATTTTCTATCACTGCGCATGTTTCCCAAACACGGATAAGAAAGTCATGATAATATGTCTTTAGTCCATGCCATTTATCAAAAATGTGTACCTAATTAATATATTATATACAAAATATTTCATATTATGTTAAGTGTTTTAGCCATGGATATAATAAATGTTACCAAATAATAATTACGATGCCATTTTAAAAATACCGATAAATGACTTTTCAAATCATAGAAATCGTAAATGATGGATTTGTTATAAAGTGTAAAAATTCATTAGCTATCGTTCATCGCTTAAATATTATATTTTATACTCATTAATTCGACGAGATCCCGTCTCCAATGTCATATAATAATATAATTATAAGACCTCACGATTAGGTTACCGCATACCAGACTGAATATACGCAGGACCATACTATACAACGAATAAACGACCATAAAACAAACACGGAGGATTAGACGTTAACCGAAAACTCGACAAAAAAGTCTCTTTGTATAAACATTGAATATAATCCCTTTACGGGGTTGTCGTTCGCACGAGATAAATGGCTTTGTTTGTTTAGTCTGCCGGCCGCTATATTATTTTACTTCTATCTCTCTCTAGAGTTCCAAGCTTCTATTTTTTCTCTTCACATAGCTTTATAGCCATAAAATACACGCGATTATGCAGTAATTCAGTAATAGGGACACTCAGTCCCTTACGTATATATATATATATATATATATATGTACTTAAGCGTTAATTAATTTGTATTTTTTGCAGATTCGAAGGGATCATTTGAACGAGGGTTACCGAAAAGGTTTAAAGCTGGCTATCGCTACTTCCAAACTGTATTCCCAAGCTCCATTACGAGTGACCACGAGGTGAGTCTGAGACTAAAATTTATATTTACCATATTATTAATACGAATATAAATATTATACAATATATTTTATTTATCTTACTTTATACTACAACACGCACAGTGTTTCTATATTATTACAAAATAAACAGTATTTTTTCTTAACATGTAAATTAAGCAACAACAATTTTCAGTTTGAAAAAACTGAAACATAATATTTATTTATTATTACTTATTGTTCTAATTTGCCCTGTTACACTCCTTACTAAATATGTGGGTGGTCCTACAACTCCACTAAATCCAATCTCCTTATTCTTCGTTCACTTACACCCTTCATTATAATATCACTATAAATTATATCTGCTGAACATGTCATCTCTCAGTCTTCATATCCGTTTCTTATTTCTTTTTGCGTTAGTTTCCTCTCGCTGTCTCCGAATCGGTCATTCTGATTTTTTCCACAATTCAGTCTAATCCTAAATTGTCCCTTATGTATTTACTTCTTCTTCTTTCGATCCCATGGTCATCCCTCATATCAATTTTAGTATTTTAATCTCCGCTACTATATATATATATGTATATGGTGGTTCTGTTAGGCCGTATGTGTTACACATGTATGAGCGTCGTCCCTGACCGAACCGCGAGTCGTATTGTAATGCCACGGACTTAGCGTCGTTATATTTACGTCGTTGATGTGGTTGGATAGGATTTTCCGACCTCAGAGACCCGAAGGAGGACGGGAATACTGTTCCTCCTGCTTACATGAGAACACCCGACTTTCGCGCCCGTTCTGCAGTATTCGCACCTGTTCATGACAGACCCTCTATTTTTCAGCGTTAAGTAAGTCACAACACGTGTATAGAGGTACCTACCTACGTTATAACATATTATAGTCGCTGGAGTCGATCGTTAATAAAATAATACGACTGCGTAGATGCCACATATATATATATATATATGATAAAAATAATTATATAATGAGTAGTTGCGTATATTATGATGCGAGTAAATTACATAACAGTAGTGAGTTTTTGTGGTTGATCATAAATCATAATAATAACAATATTAATAGAATAAATTATTACACTGCAGATTAAATAAAATCAGATATAGCACACTCGCCCGTTATTTTTTTTTAAAAACCGTTTTCATATTACTTCGGTTTAGTGGGTGGCCTGGGAGAGATGAGAAACGAATTTTTAATTTTTATTGTGTAACGTGGCGTTTATATAAAATAAAAAACTTCACGTTACTGTCGGACTATATCGTGTACTATATACGTTTTAATGTAATTTTAAATCGAAAGTTTGGTTTGTGACATATATCACGTGTAGGTATATATAAGCGAATAATATACGATTTTATTTTGTCATTGGAATCACTGCGATCGAACGTTGGCCAAATTCACAAAACCTCATATCAATATCTAAATTGTTTTAACCATGAGTGCGCAGTCTGATTTAATTAAATCTGTGATAATTTACGATATTGCAGTAGGTACCTAATACATATCTTGTAAACGTATCGTTCGTATAATATTTCTTGCGTTTTATTTGGTTTGTGTTTTTTTTTTTTTTTTTTATATTCTTAAAATCTATTAGCTGAAAAATTCGACAGCTTGGTCGAAATCAAAATATAATAATTTATACATAGATTTTCGCAGTATATAATAATATATAATAATATAGTATCATTAAAAATCTTCACTTATCCACTTATAATATTAACACAGCAATCAAACAGCTGAAATGTGCACATGGCTTACCATAGTATAATATAAAAACTTATATTATTTCGATAGACGGACGCTAATTTTATCTTATATATATATATATATAATTTATTAAAACACATTGTATTATTGATGTAAATATATTTAGCTCTCTTCTGCTTAGACTATTGATATTATTATCTTCATTTTTTATTTTAATGTATTTTTTAACGAGTTTTAGAGTTTAGTTTTTTAGTGTGTTTAGAAAATATTATACCTTCGTACTGGTTGATAGGAATGAGTTTATAATATCGAATACAAAAAGGTATAGTCTATAATTTAGTTTCAAATTTATATAACTATTATGTGTAAATATATGTATAATTATCAACATATATGATTTGACTACGAACTATAAACTCATTTTTTTTTTTTATTACCATATTCACTGAAATATACATTCATTATTATTTATCAGCTCTTTTAGTTGGATCTTAAACAAAATAATGGATTATAATGGTGAAAACCCCATCGAAAAATGCTCTAAAAAAATGTATTTTTACCACAGCAATAGTGTTTTAAAAAAGTTACTTAAAATTTGTTTATAATATAAACAATGTATCTGCAAAAACTATTTTTGCATTATCGAAATCAAAACTACCGTGTTAACGAATACCGCCTGCTATAGTATATATATATTAAAGAATTTTACATGAGTGTTATTTCTTTCTTTTTCTTCAACCTATCTATTATTCAAAGTCGTTTAAAACATGTACTTATATTATTATGCCTCTATTCGACCTCCTATCGAAAGCAATTTTTCTCTATGCATATTTAATGGAAATCGTGAAAGGTTACTTGTTAAACTAAAAAGCCATACTTATACTATATAGTATATGCTAATTCTTCAAATAGTTCTTATATATTACGTTTCATTATATACGGGAACAAAACACACATACACTTACAGAGAAAGGCTACTTGAAATCGAGTCCATGCCCTGTCACGCGTATACGAACTTGTCATTAAAAACGGTTTTATACGTATAAAAAATGTTATCAATAAATATGAACCATATCGTCGTTATATATTACATAAATACATATGTAATGTATAATATATAATATGACTGCATTAATTATTTATTGGTGTAGTTTACACATCATTTTCTCATAAAAAAATTGTATTTATTATAAAATGTTGCAATCTCCATTGTTTATCGGTTTTAAGTGTTTGTTTAGTGTGTCATCCTATAAATAATATACAGAAAAAGGTGGTTTTTCGCTGATATGGCTCAACGGAGCGGTAAATTAATGTTCATCTCGACTACCAAACAGTAGCTTGCTGTATACGCTGTATACGATGAGTATAATAATATGTATACAATATATATATACATAATGTCTTAAAGGTAAACAATATTCGAGTAGAAAAAAAAAATCGCAATGACGCATAAAAGAAATTGATGGATATTTATGAATAAACAAAGCTCAAGTGAAATAAAACCAAAATTGCGACCATTTTATTATAATATTATAATAATACACTGCGTGTGGTCTACTCTGCAGATTTTATATTACAGTACTACAGTTTAAGATCAATAAAAATTGATTTTCAAATGTTGATCCTTAAAATAGCCTCATAATGGTGAAACTATATTTTAATAGTTCTATAATATAATTTGTTTATGTCATATAAATTTTTTCTACATTTCGTCGTAACACAACATTTTTATCTTTATATAGATATATAATATATTATAGGTTATAAGTCATAACTAAAAAATATGGCTACAAAGTACGAAGTTAATATTATATTCAAAAAATGTGTTGAGCATTATTTAAATCATATATTTAAAAAAAAAGACACTGATTCATAGTTAATTAAATTCGGATAACCTATATAACCTCTGTTTTATTATCAAAAATGTAGACACACAATGTCTATACCAAATTACCTTTCTACCTGATTTCTTTATCACAAAAATGGGAGTACAAAATAATATTCTAAATTTGACGTTCATGTAATAATTAAAAATTATGATGACAATAAAAAAGTGGAATTTTAATAACAAGAGTTTATATAGAGTGATAATTATATAGGAGTTTAAAATAGTCAAGTTATTTTGAAAATAATAACCAACAATTAGGTTGAATTCAAAATTTTATGAAAAATAATGTTTTAAACTATAATTTATCTTTGCATTTTCTTGTACCTGTATAATATATCGATAACTAAAAATTATTTATTTATTTATTTATTGAGTCCAAAAGTTGCATTTGTAAGTCACAAACACTGTGTTACAAATTTTTTTACACGTGTACTAACTGACTTTTTCGTACAATGTTCTGTAAGTTACATCTATACGAGTATTACAATAATGTCATTATAATTATTTTAACATAACAAGTTCGTTTTAAATTCTACTTGTTATAAATGTCAATTATTATTTGTTTTGCTGTCATTATTTCATGTTTATAATGAAGGTATAATACTAATAATTATTAATTTAATATAAAAAAAATCTAACCCTGAATTAAATAATAAAATCTCGATTATTTATACATATTTGTCTGCTTATTTTTATTTAATTTACAATAAAATATGTGTTGTATCATTAACCTATAAAAACACAAAGCCGCAAAAACTAGTAAAGTGCATAAAAAATAAAAACCTGTCTAAATAACGATATTTCACAAAACGGATATCATTTTAATAATTAACCTACACTCAGATTTGTCCAATGTACTAAAGTCTAAATTTAATATTTACTAATATTTAAATGACTTTTGGCTTTTTCATTTTGATGATTGTTTGCAACAAAATTATCAATGTTGTGGAAAACATTTTACGTCCATATTAACTAAACATTGTTGTTCATATTTTACTAAGTGTTACGTATTTAATCAAAATCGTTTACGAAAAGGTTTTTTGGTGACTTTAACGATTTTTTTATTTATGTTTCCTACAAATTTTTCAAATACTGATAAGTAATTATACAGATTTTTTAATCTATGATAATAATAAGAATATTGATAATTGCTTGATATATTGTCATTAAAATTGAGGAAAATAAAAAATATAAAAATATTGTTGCACAACTTCCTCTGAATATTATAACCGCCTCCAATATATGGAAATATAATTTCTTTGCCCATTTTGTGGTAATCATAAAAATTGTAGACTTCCAATGAAAAATTTTATATAATTTGTAGGTTTTATCTGTAGATATAATTATATTATAATTATAATAACGATGATGATACGTATAAAAAAAAATATTGCCTTATTGCCGGACATCTGAAATATAGTACAGATATACAGGACGATGGAAATATTTCAGGTTACAAACACACATTGGGAATTAGTAATTACATTAGGTATACAAGCATTAGAACGTTTTCCCGGTGTGCTTTATATTTGTATTATTTGTATAACACAATATTCTGATCGCCCTGTATATGCGTACACCTAATAATTATTATTATTGTCAAGCGTTGACGCGTACCCCTTCGAAATTGTATTATCGTATATAATATGTGTTATGGTCGTTCGGTTTTTTCGACGTGCGAAGGAAAGATTTATATTATATTGTCGTCGAACGGCATTTATTCTCTCGCGCGACAAAGCGTCATTGAAACATACAGAGCGTATCGCGATTAAACATTTCTAGAACGAGAGACATTGTTAAATTGCCAAACGGCCGTGATGAATAACAGCTAGATCACGCGGACCAGGGTGTATATCACGCGGACATAGGAACGCCCGTTAATCAATTTGAAACTTTAACCCGCCACCGATTCTTCACTGATTTATGGCGCATTACGGCTTTGCGCGCTTTGGTATAATAATAATGTACGAAACGCAGAGGACACGCGAATATAATAAACCGACCAGTGAATATAATATAATGATTTTTTTCCTGGTTTTTATTAATGATTTTCCAAAGTTGTCTCACGAAACTGTACAATTATTACTGTTTGCAGATGATTGATAAATTGTTCTGTTCGATTAAATCATTTTTAGATTCTGACGTACTAAGTAAGAACATTTAAATACATTCTATAACTGAATCAATAATAAACTACATATCATAAACTACGTTTATCAATTAAATACTGATAAACGCATAATTATTTCATTTATTTCCGTTTTAAAAATCCAACTATATTCAATTATAAACTTAATGGTAATAAATCAAATAAACTATCAGTAGTTAAAGTTATAATTTCAATTTAATATTAATTAGAAACACTTAAAAAATACCTCAAGCTTAAATTCTTTACGTTGTTCCATATAATATGCAACTACCTTAATATGTAACTCCCTTATGCTATCTTTTGAATTTGGATCCATAATAATATGGTCTCAAAACTTATTTATGTATATAAAAGACTTTGAGTTTTAGTTAGTCCAATACAATTTTTTTTAAAAAAAATTTTCTCTAGTCACAAATCATTTATATCCAGAAATTTTCACGTAAACGTTTAGTTATCAATTTGTGATATTTGATTATATATCTACTAAATAAACAAATATACATATACATCGTTTGTCCAAATATTTTACTGTCTTTAATAAAAATCAGTGATCCCTTATAATTTGCCTAAAATGATCTATTTATTGATCTCCAGAATCATAAAACCTATGGAACAGCTGTTGTAGTGCTGTAGATACCTCAGTGTTACACGATAAATCCAATCGTTTTATGTTTTAACTAAAAAATGAAAAATCCAACACACATTTCGTATTAAAACTTTTTATTTTCTATGTCTAAAATTTCATAATAATGAAAATTGATAATATTAGAAATTTTAACAATATATTAGTTTTATATCCGCGAGATTAACGGGCTCTGCAGCGAACGCTGGCCATTTAGCTTTTACCCTGTGATCCTACGGCTACGGTTTCGTACTCCACTATATTATTATTATATAATTTTATGTGAAAAGTACGCGCGTCGTTTAGCGTTTTCACTTTTATTTATTATTATTATGTTTAATAACCCGCCATTACCACTATATGGTCTAGTCGTAAACATACAGTTCTATTTATATTACACAAAACTGTTTCGTGTATTTGTGTACACGTCGCACACGCTGCCACCGACCGAAGTAGCAATAAATATTTTAACCAGCGTGTTCGTAATTCATATGTGTGTAGAAAGGTTTTTATTTTTTCGATAACCATCACCGAAAAACAGCACACGCGTCAGCAGTCACTGCTGTGTTAAAAGAAGGTGACCGCGCGAGTGGTAAATCAAATACGGTTATGTTTCCTCGCGGTTGTGTTACCATTACCACTATAAATATATAGCAGGTATACCGCGATGTCGTAGTTTTTGTTTCGGACAGGAAATAACGCATTTTAGGAACCGCTTCGGCAGCGGTATACACGCTATAAATAAACGGAGTTCTGCGATTTATCGTATCCTTTTTCCCTTTCGGCAGTATACATTTATATGACTTCGCCTCAACCCTTTCCTACACCGGTCGCAGGTCGAAAATTCGGTGCCGTAAAACGTCGTGGTACTATTGCGGGAAACAAACGTTGCCGCACCAGACGAACGCGGTAAATCGCGTTTTAGTGCGTTCTGTTCGTGTTGTGCGACTAAAATATATCATCGAACTCATATTATAACGGTCCGTTGAATACGGTATAGTAAACGTATATCATACAGTATTATAGTATATACTATACCTGGTTACTGGTATGGGCGTAGTTTGAAATAATTATCTAGGGGGCACTATAGTAGTAAATATTGTAATAAGAATATGAAACTTAAGTTAATAACAATTAACAGTTTATAATTTTAGGGGAAGCTATGATAGGTTCCGGGGGGGGAGGGGCGTAGTGTATTATGTATTTGGAAAGTATTTCGACTTCAGAGAGAGGATACTTATAAAATTCTTAGTATGCTCAATACAATAAAATAATTCGTTTTGATTTCTACTTGTTAATAAAGTTTTACTGCGAAGCGACAAAACGAGAAGTGAAAAGGCGAAAAACATTATTATCGTCATCGATATAATAATAATAATAATAATACAAACAAAACAATAATTGTACTTCGAACTACCCCGCGTAAATAAAAACGTGTTACACCACCGTTAACAAATTTAAAACAATTGCAGTATGCTGCGTGGTTATGTCGTGTAATGGTAACCTTTTGAGAAACATTAGTGCCAATGAATCCCAAATTATTATTTTTTGTTGTATTAATTAAATTCGGAAGAATAAAAGTTATAATAACAACCACATCTACTAATATCGTTTTAAACGGATTCGCGGATTTAACGAAACAAATAACAAGAGTCATTTTAGTACTCAACGTAAGCGATATGACTTATCCAAGCACAACAGCTAAGATAAATATATTTATTATTAATACAATATAAAATATATTAATATAACAAAATATTTGATGATTTTTTAGTTATTCAATTAACCGTTCTTATTATGCAATAATTTTATATTCTATCCTTTCTATTCACTTAACATATGCTTCTTAGCATTCTCGTCTTCGCTACACTCGTCTTTTATTTTTTTTTTTTTATTCACTGCCCAACACATTACTGGCCTGACTATTCTGTCTTATAAGTTATTATATTATCTACCTTTCTTGGTACCTTCTAGTCACACAAAACACACATCGCCTTCTTCATTTAATTTATTGTTACATCCGTAATATAATATATTATTACCGTTATTATTATTATCGTTATAAGTGTACACGATATAGATAAATATAATATATTATTATTGTTATGATAACTACATTTTCCAAAGAGATATACACCATTCCCTTGGTAATACGTATAAATATATATATCATAAACGTTATGCTATAATAGTTATTAAACCGCTGCAGGGTATTCTACTTATGCATATTATGCACTATTATATTATTTTCATTATATACTATAATGTCTAAGTATCCAAATATATATTATTGTCTTTGCTCAATATTCGCGCGTGCCGATGAGAAATACGTATTTATACCGAGGTATAAGTCATAAAATATAATTATGATACCGTATACTATATATACGGTAGGTACCTATATACTAGCTAAGTAGCAAATATTTGGTATAGACTATCTAGATGGTTAGGTTAATTTTGAGTAAGTGGGAGAGAATGAAGTAGAATGCACGATCCTGTATAAATAAAAACAAAATAATTTACATTATCAATTTGATTTATTATATTACATATAATAAAACTAATTTAAAGATATAAAATGAAAATGACTATTAGCGACGCCATTCGATTCGTATTAATGATTCAATTTACGTTTATGTTCATTTTTCATGTTTCTACTCGAATAATATGATATGCTATATAAGACGCATTTATACTGAAAACATGAAAAATGCATGTTAATATATTTGTTTGATAATGAGAACGATTTGTTGGCATCGCTAACCTGAGGCAATAATTCGTATTTGTGCGGATATGCTGCAGTTATTGCAAAAAACGCAAAATTTCCAAGCCCTAGACGTCGTAATGCAGTCTATTATAATAAATCTCGTAGACGATTTCCTTTGAAATTAACAGCATCAGAGCGCACGCGCGATTTATTTTTTATTTATATATAACGATGCGAAATTTGCTGCGAACGCGTTTTATATTTCAATATACGGTCTGTAGTAACTTTGACTGTTGTTCAAAGTTTCAATATTTTAAAATTGTGAAGTACTAGAAACCTATATGATGATTAGTTATATACATTGTAAACGCGTGTAATTTCCACCATTTTTTTAACATGAAATTTTGATCACATATTATGTTTAGGTTTTATTTGTATTATATTTCGATAATATAATGATAGGTAGATATATTATATTATTTATATTAGAATAAAAAAACAGGAATTTTTTCCGTCAATAAAATATATTGTGGTTCATAATAACTATATATATTTTTTATAAAAAATATAAAATATGAAAATGTTTTTCCGAAAAGGGTTGGCGATAGAAACGAGATGGACAACGATCGACCGCGCGAGGTCAAGTCTCGGCTATCGCATATGCATACTATGTATTTTATTGTATATACGGGCCGAAACTTACCGTTCGGACGAATTGCCGACCCGGTTAGTTTTGTAAAACATCATTGCGTATAAAAAATACGAATAATACATGTTACAAGTAGAGTTGAGATTTATATGCACTAAAAACATCAAAAAATTCATAGTACAAAAAATTTCCTAAAAATATGCTCTAAAAAAACAATTAGGTATCTGAGAATAATATTTTTAAGGTCATATAGGTAAGCGATAACTATTATTTAATAATGTTAAATAACAAACACATAAGAAATATTTTACTAGAAATGTCAAATTGAATTTATGTAAGTATACCAAATTACAATGTGAGAGAAAACAAAAAGAAGGAAAATAAATTTATATATTATATCCTATATACTTAAGTGTTTTTTTTTTTTTTGTAATTTATATTGAATAAATTAAAAATTAATTGTGATATTAATTTGGGTTTGTTTTTAGTTTTTTACCACATTTAAAACAATTATATTAAACAAATTTAACACCATATGTGTTATTATAGTATAAAAAAAATGAAATCTATTTACTAATATACTAATATTTACTAATATACTAGTACCTACTATAAAAATTATATTTTTAAAGAAAAATTTTATGCATTACTTTTTTAATAATTTATTCAGATTTTAAATTTAAATTTAAAAAATGAGATTTTATGTATTGCACTTATATTATTAAATTTGCTATATTTTAAACGATTACTATAAAGGGACAACTAATATACTATGTCTATACAATATATTGTAAAAAAAAATTAAAAAATTTATTGTAAGGACTTATACTATCATTGGACAAACGTCTTAAAATTAAATAGTTTATAAGCAAACTGTATATTCGTTCTCTTTTTTGTTTTCTCTCGTATTGTAATTCTTTTTTCTATATTTTGAGATTTTACTTTCGAATTTTCGACGTAGAATACATTTTCGTAATATAAATTCATTTTACTAATTTCACATACTTTTGTAGAAAAAAATCCTATTCTATATATGAGATATAATGAATAATAAATGATAAAATGATAATTAATGATGTAATGAAATATAAAATGCATATTTTAATAGTATGTATTATTATTGTTCGTGAAATTTACCAATATATTTAACTATTCTATACTTATTGGTAAGCTAAAAAAAAATTTTTAGTTACCATTATACGATTAATTATTGACGACTTTACGTTTTACAAATCCAGTAAACAGTCGTAAAAACAGCTCTATAAAAAATCTTTATTAAATCAATTACGAGTACGAAGTAACTGTTGAACAAACATTCATAGTAATTAGGACATTAACTATATAATTGAAGTATAATCTCGCTGTTTAAATTAATAAGGTTTTATAAATGTGATTTTACATGTTATATATCTAGGTGAATATTATTTAATAATGTTAACATTAAATTAAAGTCATTAAGCAGTTAAAAATATCGTGATTCGTAGTTATAGAATGGAAATTATCGAACATTTAACTTATGAGAACCGATAAAGATAACTATATCTATTGCACAACCTGACATTAGAATGTTAAAAGTTTAACATAGTCATAATTCAAAAAGTACTGTCTACAAAACTTTTAAGAGTCTTCATAATATTTATTTATAAATACAGGACATAGGTACGTTTATATATATATACGAGTAAATGAAAACAGTTGCCTACTAAATGTATGTTGGACATTTCAATTTTATACATTTTATATTTAGGTAATTCGAATAATATAATTAAAGTCGCACCTTTAAGTATAACCATTTTGTATATACGTGGTTTGTACGTGACCGCAGTATATAATACGCGTTACGTCGTGTTATAAACCTGCAGCGCGTTATACACCTGCATTGCGTCAAAACTAAAACGTTTATAAAAGACCTTTGCGCCGGTCGTCTACCGCACATTTTTTTTTTTTCGCTCACCCAACGAAGCCGTATAAATTGTATTTATTTAACACGGTTTTGTACGATTTCCTGTATAATATTTTATTTTTTTCTATAATAACTAAACACCTAGTTACACAGTCTGATGCGGAAGTTCATTCCGGAAACCGTACAGGTTGTCCATTCGCGTTGCGTAATATTGTAGATTATTAGATACTTATACAAACACACAGGGTCGGATAATTCACTTTATCGGCGGATTTAGGATAATATTTGAAGTCGCAGTATATTATACAGAGTGTGAACATAATTTAATGTTGCACAATGTGTTCATTCGTTCACTCATTGGTATATTATTTTTGTAACGTTATACTACGATCGTTCTATCTTTTTCTACTTCGTTCCACACTCCCAACTAGATGAGGTTGTCCATCCTAACCCTCCACCTACATAGATTTCGATATTTTGCCTCTTGTCCAATCACACCAGCTCTATTCTATTTATTCATCTGAAAATCATTTCTCTTCACAAGCATCTCTTTTTCAAACCATCACAGTCTTTTCTCTCTCATTTTCCCCACAATTTATGCAACTCATAAACTTCCATTTTATATTAATTTATCATTATTCTATCTCTGCTCCACACATTTATCTTAACGTTTTCATCTCAACTACACTCATTCTCTGTTTTATTTTTTGATCACAACCTAACACTCCAATCCATACAACATTCCTGGCCTTACTATACTACTTTATAACATCTACCTTTCAATTTTATCGGTATTATCTAGTCACACAATCTACCAACGCTTCCTTCTACTTTTCATATATCTACTTTTAATCCTATTTTTCATATCTTCCTCAGAACTTTCATTCGTTTTCGCTACCATTTTTAAGTACTTGAACGTATCAGCTTACACATTACATCAATCATCTTCATTATATATACCTTACCAAATCAATTTCTCTCTCAACTTCGATCGTTCTAATATATGCTTTATTATTTACGTCTTCTTGTAATATCACAAAAGACGATATATCTCAACCGGAAACAACCTAACTTCTCCTCAAGAAGTGTGATAAAAACCGTGCATGGTCTCACGAGAGACAAAGATAAATATATTTACCATACATGTTGTTCTATTAAATACCCTTGTGTGCTAGTTTAAAAACAAAATCTAAAATAGTTATGACAAGCTATTTTACAGACAACGGATACGAGAATGGACTTTACTTTTGTACTTATATGTAAAAGAGTTTCTACTATTAATTACCTGCAGACTATTATAAGATATTATACGGACTCGAAGATCCGTTTATTAAAAAACAACTAATAAGACCGTTTAGGAATAGCGTATGTAGGAATATATACCATTAATATAGTACCTAACAATAGCTGATATGACCACCATAAATATGTTATCACTTTTGTTCGTTTCCTGGCGATATTATTACGCACTATTTGTTGTCTACTTTTCTTCTTTAATATTATTATTTATTGTTATTATTATTAGTATTATAGCCTGACGTGGTAATACTTTATATGGAAATGTTATTTAACATTTTACCTTTGTGTAGGTATTATCATTATTATTGTTATGATTATACTAAATGAAAAAATACGCGTATTGCACCGAATAGTAGGTACAATATAACGTAGGAATAAACATAAAGTATATATTTCGGATAACTATATGTACACATACACATTATTATTACGTGCAGATCTGCTGACAGTTATAAGCTCGGTCTGTGACTGAAATTTATGTTGTACCTAAGTTGAATGTACTTCGTATACTTTCGTTCTTGGTCGCCCTCAAGACTTCTAACGCAATCTGCGACGAATAATATTGTATTCTTATAATGATGCGAATCGATTAGGAATAATTAAATAATATATTTTCTTCCGAATAACGTCATTTATGTGAGTTAGGACTATGTACGAATAATGCATAGACAAAATGGAAATTTACCGTATCCGACTATTATAATTTACGGTCGATAAATCGAGTATAATATTGAAAATTTCACGAACTCGAAAATTGAATAACTAATAAAATAATAACAAGTATTTGCTACAGTCGTAATTTACTAGAAACGCTCTAATTTCGTTATATTTTGTATGATACACAGGTACCTATATATGAAAAATATATTAATACATTTTAATTTACTTTAAAAAAATCACAGTACTTATTTTATAATTTTTTTTTTATGCAGTAAAATAAATAACATTTATTTTATAATATTTCACACAGTTGTATAAACCACAATTGACAACATGGCTATCTATATTCCATATTTAATTTTAAAAAAAAATACAGTTAAATTATTAAAAGTACATTACCTAACTTTAAATTCAAATAAAATTAATACAAATTTAATAATAACATTTATATGCTGAAAATTGTTAATCAATGAAAAGCCATATAAACGTTTTAAATAAATGAATTTACCTGACATAATATAAAAGCCTTACTATTTTACAATGTTACGATCAAGTTGTATAAATATATTTTCGTAAATATATCTATAATGAGGAATAAATTCAGAACGAAATGTTTATTCAAAATAATTATTTACCTTTAACGGTACTTATAAACGTAATAAATATAATAAGGAATAGGTACGTTTATATATTAAGTTGTACAATATTCAATTATACTGTAATATATAGAATTACATCACTGCATGATGTAGGTTCCCGTCAAAGACATTTGTATAATTATTATTTTTAAAAAGTAACAGTGTTAACATACAAAATTCATATTTCAGTGATCATATTATTTTAAAAATTGCAAAATAAAATTATAATAGTTAATATGTCACTTGGCACAATAATAATCATTTAATTAAAACAAATTCAAAAATATTATTATTCTCGTTAAAAATTTGATTTGGAACAAAAAAAAAAATCGATGAGACGATAACCTAAAATATATACAATATAAATTATAGTGTTATATACTGATGCGATTATCTGGCCCCTCTTAAACATTAATTGTATTTTGAATCTGAAATATTAATATAAACAATAATGTTATTTTTCAATCGTACCTTAGATTAGGCCTACTCATTTATTTTATTTTTGCAGATGTTCTCTCCACAGAATAAAAATAATGTTATTATTTTAATTTTAATAATACACAAAGATCCAATATACACTTTTAATATTAGGTAATATTTATAAATCACATGTAAAATGAAAATGCTTTATTTTATGGTAAATGAATCTAAATTTTAAATTATTTCCTTAAAGAATGGACTCAAAGCGAGATATTTTCTAATGGATTTTCCAGTCCAGTTACCTCAAATTAAGTTTCAGAGCTTTTACTTAATTTTCAACGTTCTCATTACGTTATCCGCAAAGAATACATTATATTTATTTGGCCAATTTTCCCAAACAAAAAAGGGTTAATTCAATATTACATCTGGGATAAAACTGGAAATATTCATTAGGTATTATTTCATTCTAGCCGCTTAGTCAGATCATCGTCACATCATTGTTCCCGAAAACAGTGTAACATATATACGTATAATAATCCATATAAATTGTTAGATATTTATGTGCCATGTCCTTAATTCCTACGATTTTTTTTGTTATTTAAAACTTAAGCTCATAGTATCATATTTTTAGCTGGTTCAACAGCTATGATACAGCAATACGTCCAACAGACGTCTGTTGGACGTATGCTGCTGTTACGGAAAATATATATATTATAATATAATTGTATAAATTGTAAATATAATTTTTTAATTAAAATTCTACATAATCTTTGGTAGATCGGTGTACTAACCACTGTATATACACTCATAATGTACATTTGGATACCGCAATAGGATTATATTTCGCTCATATAATATAAGCTCTCGTATAATCCGTAAGTCTCTATATATATTTTTTAATTTTATTCTTTCAACAATTTTCGTTTCCCCTCCCTCCATAACTCATCAATCTTATCAACGTAGTATTACACCACGTGATTTAACGTTAATGTTTTCCTATTTTCGTTATAGTTGCTGCCAGCGATGCATAGAAAATGTAGAATATTATGAAATATACATACATATTATCATATCGAACACGCCAAAGTTATGAACCGATTGATAAAATGCTTATTAATTATTTTCTGTACAACATTATCATGTTAGTTTTGTCAAAATAACGAAATAAATATTTGTTTTACAGTATCAATAAACACCCCATGCCGTGAACGTCATATTTATTTACGTGTACACGGGGTACATGGGGCCGTGTGGTTTCACGAAAAATCACATTTATTTTACTTAAAATTACAAAGATTTCACAAAAATGTTTCTTGTTAATACAATTTTGTATTATACCTACCAAACTAAACGTACATTTTACATATGTATCTTTTTTAACCGAAAGCACTTTTCTGTAGTGATAGTTTGAGTTTTTACTCATCTAATTCGAGTTCTTATAGTTTTGTTTGTTTTATTTACTTGCGTCTCACCTCTTCGATAATGTTGACATCAGTTATTTTTTCTTTTATTTAACGAATAAATGCGACGTTAAGTTATGTTGTGTTCATTGACAAGTCGTTACTTTTATTTTTTAGTTTGTTTTTTCTATTGTTCACGTTTCCCAAGCACTAATTCCTGTATATTGATTGGTATTCGGTAGACACGTACGCCGCTGACTTATATTATTCTATTGGTATACGCTGTATATATACAGGTAATAATATGATTGTCTTCCTCTCCGTGTTCGCGCGGAGAGTTCAACTAGACAAAACCGCGATCGTCATAGTGTAAGTTATAACATAAATATATAGAATAATACAATAATAATGAAAGTGAAACCACTACTTTGTAATATGAAATTAGAATCACTCTGTATACAATGATCGCATGATTACTCCTTTTAACTGTATTTAAAATTACAAACAAACAAAATGTCAAGATTGTCATAAGCATAACACAGATGAATGATTGAATTTATTGTTAATTCCTATGTGTCATATTAGTTATTTGATCAATATTATTGTTTCATAATTATGTTTTAATTTACTGAAAAATTAACATATTTTATTACTATACAATCGCATTCGTTTATTGTTTAAATTTATTCAAGTCTATTGCATCTATTTACTATCATAAAATTATACGTGTACCTATGAAAAAAATAAAATAAACGTAATATTTCATAATACATATTAATATTTCTATAAATTTAGAAAACAAATTCCTCATATTTTAAACTTGAACAAACTTTATGAAATCGACAAATCTATTTATTTTTAATAAATAAAACTCTTATAATTAAATTTTTTTTTTTATAAAATTTAAAAACAAATGTAAATACAAATATATTTGTATGTTAACTATGTTCTGTAAGGAGTAAATCCTCACGGAACATGCTGTATATACGACAATTGCATATAATAATGATAAATTACACATAAATAAATATTTACGAGACTTTCGACCCTGTCAACTTCGTGCCAGACGCGATGCGCCACGGCCGAATCGTTAGTTATATACTTAAAAGTTATAAAAATAATATGAATAATATGATATTATGACGGCAGCGGGTATATGCCTTTTCCGCACGAGTATAAAAAGTTGGAATTATTACGACTTTTTATTACGAATTATGTTAACCTTTTGGCGTTATCGACAAAACGATAATATTATTATTGTTATTTAAATATTATGTATATAATATAATAGAGTAAGTAAAAAAATAAAAATACAAATACAAATTAATACATAGGTATACCACAACCGCTTCCGCGGACTAGTGCGTGTCCTATAAACATAATATATTAACTTAACCCTATTATTGTTTGCCGGGTGGTTATACTGGTTGGGACGCGGTAATACTACGGTATAATATAATGGTTATATTATACACGATTGGCGTGGAATTTAAATAATCATCGAGATTCTGTTCGTTATTATAGATGTATATCTCAGTTAAGTTTTGGAGGGGTCACTTTACCGCGTATTTTTCGAGTATAACTATAAAAACTATTCACATTTCGATATAAAAAAAAAAAATTAAAATTTTGAACAAAAATCTTGTAACGTCAATTACTGTGATTTCGGTAAATTTGTTATACTGCTTAAACCCCTATAAATATAAAAATCGTAGTAAAATATAATTCAATATTCGTTTGTTTGGTGGAAAATTTTCCCTCGTAAACAAATGTTTATCGTGAAAATCCCTCGTAAACAAATGCTTACCGTGAAATTCTCACGGAAACATCAGGATCGCAGTCAATTTCACTTTTTTAATGATTCAATCATTATCTTAGATGTTTTTCGTGAGTTTAACTACAAACGACGTTAATGGAAAACTTAAAATATGTAATTTCGAGTAGAATTCAAGTCACGTATAATATTTAAATAGCTGGAATATTCTAACCCCACCTAACCTAGCCAGGGGCCGGAAAATTGTTAATAATCCTATTTATTGGCGACACGCGCTGGCACTATACCACGGTAGAAAAAGTCCCGTAAAATAAATCGAAACTGTTTTATACCGCAATGCTGATAAATACGTATGTACCTATAACTATCTTTTATTATTATTATTATTTATTTTTTGAGGCTTGTCGGATAAATAATTCTCTACGCGATCACGAGGGGAGATAAAAAATAGTAAAAACACACCATTGAAATCTCCAGATTTAAAGGCAATTTACTCGGTATCGCATTATATATATATATATCGCATTATAATTATATATAACAATAAAACGATGTTATCGGAGAAAAAAATGATACGCTCAGTGTTTCTCGGCGGCCAGGTCCGCGTCTTTTACCAAAGAGGTTATATTTTTGCGTCGGTCCATCGTCGCCGACTGTTGGCGATCGGGGACCGGTGGGTAGATTTAGACAGGAACAACCGTCAGTTGCCACCGTCTTCAACAGTAGCTATCTAATGTCCGATCGCTCGTCGTGCATCTGTATCGCGGATAATACCATTTCGACGGAAATAACGGAATTCATCGCGTTTGAAAATTGACAATTGTGTACTTAGAAGATAAATAAATGTAAGTATATACCCTGTACAAATACGTGATCATATTTTTAATAGGAAATGTATTATTTATCTATATGGGTACATAGCGTGATGAGAGTTTCGTGTAACAGTGTTAAAAAAATAAATGAAAATAACGTTGAGTATGTAACACAGTAGAAAATTATTATTGAAACATAAAGTTCTGATCATCGTTTATAAACCGAATTTAGGCCGTTATATTTTTTTAGCGTCACCGTTATTGATATTATTTAAGTAATATAGTTTCGTTGTAGGAAATATGTAACATATGTAACGTAATTATACCTCGAACCTAACGAGACGACGAATTGGCAATTATTTTTCTCGTGATATTACGAATATAAATTTGGCCAAAATATTTTCCTAGTAGATTTTTTTTATCCATTTTATTACATGCATATTTTTAACGCGCCGCGAGTCTCGAGTCACTCGTTTTTTACCAGCGTGTAAACAGTCGTTTGATGTCGTTCGCGGCACGTTTTCAATTTTTGTAAAGTATACAAAATAGATATACCTATTTAATGTGTTTTTACTACTTTACTCGGACCGTCGAGACATGTAGGTGCAAAACGCGCTTATAATCAGATGAAAACACGCCAAAATAAATACGACAGTCCTGTGAGATTATTATTCAAACAATTCGCGTGATTGTTAATCAATATAGTATGATTCAATGTAGCGAATTTTCGCGGATTTGAATTTATTAATTTAAAGCTACGCTCGAGAAAACATATCATTGGAGAAAATTATAATAATAACAACTCGTCTTCGGATTTTCCTGCTGTGTCCACGCATAATGTCTGAACAATGGTAACCGAATATGAACGTTTTTATTTTCTAAAAATAGCGTCTGAATGGGAAAAAAACAAAAAAAAACAAAACTGATTAGAATATTAACATAATATTATAATATCGGCGCGCGCGTTCTGAATGTGTGGTTTTAATATTAATATTTTCGGACTTATATCGTTGTTAAATTTACGCGTTCGTATATGTATCATATTATACCAAAATGCATTAACGATGTGTAATTATTAATTTTACGATAACACCGACAAACGATTAGTACGTGTTTTTTTTTTTTTTTTTTGGAAAGTTTAAATGTTACGTAAAAAGAAAACACGTCGTTCTTCCACCAGACTGTTAAATTTTATTCGTGCACCGTGTAGAATTAAACCTACAATGTGATGCAATATATGAAACGGGAGGAAATAAAATATAAATTTCGAGGTTTTCGGAGAATATTTATTTTCCAACGGGCTACGGCATTTACATAAATACATAATAATATTATAAATTAAAAAAAGTGGCGAATTTCATACGTTACACGTTCGGCTCACCCTGTATGGCGATGTTTTTATCCACCGTAGTCTCGTTTTACGTGCGGGGGAAAAAAGAGAATGAGGACAAAAATAATAATATATTATGTGTACGTGTCTCTCGTGTGTCGTGTTCGTAATCCGCATACGAAATTTTAATAAGGTTCGTTGTTATTATTATTATTGTTCTCGTGCTCAACAATTTTTATCTGTGTTTTAATTTTTTTTTTTTTTTTTCTGTTCGTAGCATACGAAGTATATTCATTTCGTACACACGTTTTTGTCCATTTCTACTAATAATATTAGCAGAGTCGTTTTTTTGTTATAGATATAAAAAAATAAATATATTTCTTACGTCTCCCTGCGTTGCTTCGGCTCGCTATAATTATTGCATTACATAATATAAGTACTATTATTTAAAATTGTAGCACGCGCACACTCGTTAGTCTCGTTAGTCATAGACTTTGGCATTTTTTCGAGGTTAACCAAAAGTAACCAGGTTATAGAATATTATAAACAAATTTTGGTAAATAATTCGGTATATTATAGTAACTTTTGAATTTTTGATTTTAGGTAATCAATAGTCATGATCTTGTGATATCATAACTAAGCTAAATGAATAGTCATTCTCATTATGTTTGGTTATTGATGAGATACTAGATTGATAGATTTAGCTAGTAAAGAATAATAATTGTTTATATTGTCTGTAGTAAATATTATTTCGTTTTCGTGTATTTTTAACCTTTATCTTTTGTCTTGTAAACACAACTGATTATAACCAGGTTAAACGCGAAAATACGTTTAGTGTAATAATAATATGATGATGATAATGATCGTGGTGTCGACGGAGGGACGTGATAAAAAATCCTCTTGTACACGCGCGCGTCTCTTCGCGACGGTTTTTTATTTAATATTATATTATCTTATAGTCTTATTATAATATTTTATTCAATATAATATCGACGACAAGATCGGATCTCGTCGCTGACATATTATCAAGTATTTTATATTTAACCCCGATTGTCGTCAATCAAGCAGTCGACCACGGGTTTTTTTTTTGCACTCTCAATAGGTTTATTATTCGTGCGAGACACTATCTATCCACTTCGACGACGTGTTTTTTCCCCGTTCTCTGCTCTGAAGGGTTTTGGCTCAGCGTTTTTATTTTTTTATATATATATAAATTTTATCTTATGGCTTTTTCGTTGTCTTTCACCCCATCACGATCGCATTATTATTATGTTAATATATACTACTACTTCAACTATAAGATGGGTCGCATTATTATGACGTAGGCGGTATTATTTTAAATAATAGATAATACAAACTCATCCACTCGACGTTTTTTTTTTTTTTATATAAAATGAATTATTAAACGTTAAAGCGATGAGTCTCTCTCATCAATGATTAGTGTTTCGGAGAGTGAAAATAAATGTTTTTTTATCCTGTCGCCTCGAAAAACTAACTACTAACTGTATTATGGTTTCATACAGTAGTTTTCCCATAGGGTATACTCCATATATGGCGTATACTCTCAAGTTTTAATTTAAAAAAAATCATGGGTTTACTACGTATACTCTCAGTCTCAAGCAAATCGCATAGCGAAAATACATATTTATATATCTGTTACATTTTTATTGTAATTATACATGGAATTTTACACTATTATATTACTATATAAGTAGTAATTCATAATGTATACTTGTACTTATGTATTACGATTGCCTATTATAGTTAACATTCATAGAAATTTGATGTAGGTGGGTTATATGAGATAGGAAATATTCTAAAAAAAAAAATTTAATATTTATAATTTAATTCGTTATTATTGAATAATACCCTCTCCACCATTGTATTTGTATATTATAGCACTTGTTGACTCTCATAGATATTAATGGGAACATTTCTGGTTTTATATAAAAAATATAATATATTGTATACCTATAATATAATTTATTTGCGGTATCTTCATTGCATTTTTCCCGGTACTGCAGTAACGTCCAGGAAACGTGTTTGGGCTTGTGGGCGTAAAGTAAAGGTTGCACTTGTCGACCGTCGTCGGCGTCGAATAATGCGGACTTCTCTGATGAACGCTATTTTCATCAAGTCAGAAAGTTGCGGAAAGCAAAACGCTATAAATAGCGTAATTATTATCATTTTGTTAACCCAGAATATTTCAATACCGTTGATAATTACTGTTTATAATATTATAATTTGTTTTTCCTAACTAAATCGAGTTTTCGTTTAAATATTAGTCGATTCCGTTTTCGGAAAATAATTTATTATGAAAACTCACATTGCATTTCTTCTAAATATTCGAAATGGTTGGAAAATATCAACCGGTGGTATTATTGTTGCAATAAGTAACACGTTTCGAGAAAAGAAAGTAGTAACGTAATATAAGCTATAACGACCAGAAAATTATAGTGGATTTGTTAAATTATATATAACAAAATGACCGTTTTTACTTAGAACGGCCTCCGGAAATGAATTTGAGTAAGTTTTCACCTTTTCGTCATCTTTCTATATAAACGATATACGCGTCGTTAGCATAATATATTATAATTTTCCGATAAGTTTTATTTCAAAGTTATATATCAGTAAACAAATATAAAACTAACATTTTGACGATTTTCTCGTGTTGTCAAATAAATTATTTATGAAACATAAACGTCTGCGTCACTTAAACTCCTACCGTACTACGTGTGGCCAAGTTCAATAATATCTGACATCCAAAATTGTCCATTGTTATTTTATCAATTGTCCATTTTAGTTTTTAAATTGATTCTAAACGAATATTTCATATATCTATAATTAAGTATAGTTTAAATTTGCATTATACGTAGACTTTTTTACGTGCTTTTATTGATTATTATCAGAATTAATTTATTTTGTGAGTGTACATAATATTTTGTGTATGTACATAATATTGCTCAAAAATATTTGACGAGTAGAACATATTTTTTTAAATTACTACATGTCAACTAACAAATAATAACAACGATATAACTAAAACAATATTTTAATATTTACTCGTTTCTTTAAGAATATTAAAACATATTTATTTTATTGCACACCAACTACTATATTAACACACCAACTATATTTTATTGATTTATTCTATATTTGAACAGTAACACAATAATGTAAAATTGTTTAGTAAAAGTGTAAAAAATATATGGGTATAAGTGCTAAATTATATCTTCCAATGTAAAACACTATTTTGACAAGCGCAAGCGTTATTAAAGCAATTATTTTTGTTTTAATTATATAACTATTTAAAACTTATTTTAATAAAACGTCCAAATTAAAAAAATATATATCGCATTGATTATTGATTTATCTACCAAAATTTGACGTAAATATTTTATTATAATTTTTGTATACTAATTATACAACGTGATATACCTAATAATATAATAATACTGTCTATAAAATATTTAAAACAATTTGCTTGAGACTTGTCTGAGTCTAATTTATAATAATAATAATAATAATAATAATAATAGATTTTAAATTTTTGTATATTTACTACGTGGAACTGAAACAACCATGTATTTTAAACAATACAAGTTTGATCGATCATTATCGTATTACGATTAAAAAAATAATAACAAATTTAAATTGTCTGGAACTTAAATTATCTTCCTTGCAGCATGAGAATTGTTCTGTTGAACCATATTGATACGAAATTCATACCTTATCATACACGTTGTCAGTACAAAATACTGAATAACATTTATCGATCTAAAAAAGTATAAATATAAAACGTTCGTTTTTTTATTTTATCTTGGTCGGGTTTGATTTATACACAATTATTGACGTCTCGGGTTTGTTGGAACGTATTGAAGTATAAATAATATTTTAAACTATATTTCCGTTTCATTGTCAAAATACGTTTGCCATTTTAGTTTTTTTTCTTGGTCAAAGAATTGTATTATATTTTCGCAATAAATTAACTTAGCCTTTAGTAAATAGTCAGAACTTTTTTTTTTCTTTCCCCTATTGCTTTACATGACTACTAAGTTAATTAAAAAACTATACAATTTTTAAGCAATAGTATAGTTAATTTAAATACGATCATACGATAAGTATAAATCGAAAAGTGTGAATGGTCTGATATGACACGCGGATCAGTTATCAAGTATTTTTATTATTTTTTTAATTACATCATTGCAATAATAATAATAATTAATTGGAGAAATACGCTAGAGTCTATTTTAGCGACATTGAACCCAAAGACGGATGATTAATAAATCGTGTTTTTGGTTACGGCAAAGTGTAGGTATACGTTAGCCAAGTTCCGAATAGACAGAGGCTACGGGATCCATTTAAATAATGAATATACATCAAAATGATTAATGTTCACAAAAACTAAAACGAGAATACTAAATGTTATCAATTTATGTTTTGCATTTCAACCTGTAAAATATTTATTATAAACGATATCGTGTATCGCCGTCCTGAATTGTTGTAAATTTGTAATAGCGCCGAGAGTAGTATACGTATATGAGAAATTTAAAAATAAAATCTCACGTCATATAGTTATAAATACAATATAAACATAAACACTGTCATTTACAGATAATAAACTTGAGTAATGGTTTTTTAGTTTATTTCTTTTTTTCTTCACGCAGACTTGGCGCGAAAAAAGACGTACCTAGTCAGTACAGACTACAGTCACATTGACAATATTAATACTATAATTCTCGTTTGATGTTTGGATTAAATTTTAATCGTTTACATTAATTTCACGTTGAAATCATAATCGAGTTTCCATCGTTAATTGCGATACTAATAATAATTATAGTCACTTTTACAAGGCTATAATCGTAATAATATAATAATTAACAACTATAGCCTATAGGTAACCGTAAAGTAAACGTGTTTTCAAATACATATTTCATACAGTATCCTTCGAATTAAATTGTTTGATTCCAAATATATACAATATAACTTTATACACTTAACACATATTAAAGGTTGGACTGTGAGTGTTAAAATTGAAATATTACAAACATAATGTTCGTTCACATGGTTTGTGATAGTTTAACATTACCTACTATATTATAATAGTAATTTACAAGAAATTGTAATTGTAATTCAACGTTATTTATATTTTACAAGTATAAGTACCTAATATTAATTAACATTAGTCTTATATAATTCTAAAATTTAATGTATTATAACCTACGATATTTAATCTATTTACCCATTTACAATTATTATGCATAAATATATATATATATATATATATATATAATAATTAAAAGATACAAAATACATTTTGGAAATTTTTTAATATTTTTTATGATAACACTTGTTATTTCTAAATATTAATAACCTGACCTAGCTATTTAAAATGTACAACCTTCAATTACTTATAAAATTCTTATGATTTCATGTTATATTACACATAAATTGTTGATTATATTATTAACCTAAACATTTACAAATTGAGTAGGTAGATATAAAATAAATCATTATTTTTCTGAAAAAGTTTGTCTCTAAATATATCTAAAATAAAATTTTTAGATACGATTTAAATTAAATTAGAAAAGTTTATATTATACACTCATAAGAAGCATAGGTATTATTAATTTAATTAGGTACTTTTTAAAACAAATAGTAATGTTTTAGTTTTATATAAGAATATATCTTCGAAATTCTGAAACGATTGAAACATTCGATGTTATGGAATTTTAATATAGGATATAGGTAGTCATCGATTAACCATATTGAAAAATGTTCAATAACTAGATTTAAAACATCAAAACCAATAGTTCTAATTAAATTAGTACTTAATAATATTATGAAGGCTGTACAAGAATAATGTTACTCGTTTTGTTAATTATATATACTTTATATGATATAATACCTACCATGCAAGTATATTATGCATAATATAATAAATATAATTTAATAGGTATACTTTTATAATATATATTATATTGTTTACGCAAATGTTTCCCAAATTTTTTGTTATGGAAACTCACAAATATAAAATGTGTTACTTTATTAATAGTAATATTAATTTTTATCGATTTTATCATTGCAACTAGTTTACATCCAACAACTCATCAAAAATTTTACATTTTATATAATTCCCATAGGTTGGAAAACACTGGTTAATATAATAATTAATATAAAAAAATGAACACAAAATGAATAAAATTAGCACTGACATAGTGACATCATAATACATAATGTGGAATGTTATATATTTGTATTACTATTTAATCATATTATTTACGATTAATTGATGAGATTTTCAATCAAGACCAATTTTCGAAAATAGTAGTTTCTTTTTTGGTAGTAACTGCTGAGATTTCAAATATAATTTTCACGCGTGCGATGATTTTACTGCAAAATAATATTACGTTGTTTACGTGTACGACATCTCCGAAAATGTCCCGAGACAGCAGTACGATTCAAAATAGTGACATTACTGCTGTGACAGGACAATATCGGAGTGTTATCCACTTTTTAGTTTTATTCTTATATTCTCGTATCAGCTCTCTCCGCCGCCATTATTTCTGTCTCTGCAAAACAAAATACACATCAAGTTACATAATAATACATATAATATTTTAATAATTAACAATAATAATATTTAGACATATATTTGATAATTTATAAACTGGTTCTTTTAATTTTTTTTCCAAACCATCTTCTTCTAAAATATATTATTAATTGACTTTTAAAATGAAAAAAAAAAACTGTTAAAAGTTTACGTAGTTTTATACTTACACATTTATGTATACACTCATTGTTGTTTGTGGTCGTTGTTGTTGATGTTGTTGTTGTTGATACTTGTTACTATTGTTATTGTTGTTACGTAGTTGTTGGCATTACTGCAAAAGATGACGGCGTCATATTGTTTTTTTTTATTTATATAGTATATATAACGTTGACGGCGTAATCATGCATTCGTATTCAGCTGTAGACAGAAACATAGAAAATAATAAAATCATTAAAATTATGGATTATTCATTGGCATATCCAGATTCGATATACGTTTTTATTGGACATTATTATTATTATTTTTTTTGTCATACCAAATTAAAGATTATTATACATTTATTACAGTATATTATATGATTTCATCCTATCCTGGATAAGCCATGATTGATTTAATTATAATTCGTGTATGTGTGCGTGTGCGTTAAGTTATACTGAGGATAAATTTTAAATATATTTATTTTGTTCTTTACAGTTTGGGAGTGGATCAAATGGCTACGTTAGCCGAACACGCGGCCGACTTTAGCGGCATGCTGGCTGCCAGCGGCATGGGCTTGCCACAGCAGATGACTGCCACGCCGGTGCCGATGTCGTTGCATCCGCACCACCAATCAGTGCGCGGACCACTTCCAGGTTTGGTGAAAATCGCTCAGCCCCAACCGACCGCGGTGCAGACGGCGGTGGCCAACATGAGTGGTTCGCCGTTGCAAAACGGTGGTCAGTCGGCGCAGGACATTGTGGCAGCTGTAGCCGCTCAACAACAACAACAGCAGCAGCAGCAACAACAACAACAGCAGCAGCAGCAACAACAACAGCAGCAACAGGCCATCAAGCAAAATGGTGGTGTTACGGTACAGCAAATGGCTGAACAGGTTTCAGCGCCATCGCCCAGCGGCCGTTCGACGCCGAACAGCAGTACCGAAGGAACGTCTGCCAAACTGTTCGTCGGCGGACTCAGCTGGCAGACATCGGCAGACAAGCTCAAACAGTATTTTGGAATGTTCGGTGACGTGACCAACGTACTCATTATGAAGGATCCAATTACACAGGTATTATTACAACGCGATCACTAATAATATAACGTAAACTGTTGAAAACACACTGTTTATATAATAGTGTTCTATGTTATTAATTTGTTTCAATTCACATTTTACAGAGGAGTCGTGGTTTTGGATTCATAACATTTTCAGACGCGGAGACTGTAGAAAAAGTGTTGGCCGTACCCATACACACGTTGGACGGGAAAAAGATTGACCCGAAGCACGCGACGCCCAAGAACCGCCCGAAAGCCGGGAGTAAGACCAAGAAGATATTTGTCGGTGGTGTCAGTCAGGACACCACCGCGGACGAGGTGAAGGCGTACTTTAGCCAGTTTGGCAAGGTCGAGGAGACGGTGATGCTGATGGACCAGCATACCAAACGGCACCGCGGCTTTGGGTTTGTGACGTTCGAGAACGACGACATCGTGGACACCATTTGCGAGATCCATTTCCACACGATCAAGAACAAGAAAGTGGAATGTAAGAAGGCACAACCCAAAGAGTTGGTGCAGCCAGCTGCGGCCGCGGCCGCCGGCCTGCTATTGGGCAAACGTCCGGTATTGGTCGGCGGACCGCTCGGCGTACGCGTGGCCGCGGCCCCGGTTACACAGGCCTCCCACCAGCTGGCTGCCGTGCAACAGGCCCAAGCGCAGGCCCAGGCCCAGGCTCAAGCTGCCGCGGCCGCCGTAGCCGCTCATAACTACAACAAGCTGTTTGCCACGTATCCAGGACTGGCCAGCTATCGTTACGCGCCGTATCCTGTGCCAGTATCCGCGGCAGCGGCCCCGCAACCGACAGCAGCCGCACCACAGCCAGTGCCCACAGCCGCTGCCGCCACGCAGGCCGCGTACCCGGCATACAGCCTGTCCGGCATCGACATGAGTGGCTTCCAAGGGATCGACTGGTCGTCCATGTACGGCATGGGTGGCATGGGCGGCATGTACGTTTAAGGCGTCGCGTTCTGTGCTAGCTGTATAATGTGTGTGTTTGGTCAGGTCAATTTTTTTTTTTTCACGAAAAAGAAAAAATTATAAATATAAAAAATAATAACCGAACAAAATTGATATATAAAAATTAATAAAAAAAAAACCATTCTCTTGTTTGCTCAGATACATTCTATCATTAAAATTATTTTTTTAATATTAAAAAAAAAATATATTAACCCCGCCTAAAAAAAAAATCTCCCTCCCTGTTTCATTAGGTATATATATATATTTATATATATTATTTTAATTATTTTTTTTTTAATTTGTTTTATCAATATCGACAAGGCTGACAGCCAGATTTTTGGAGATCAATCCGCGCATGTGCCATACCACTGCCTCATTGTCGTGAGTTATTTTTCATCGGTTGAAACGAACGATTTCTAGTCAGTTATTATTACAATTATTATTATAATTTTTTTTTTTGTCCTAATGTATTATTATTATTTTTAATATTTCTCAAATTTCTAATAGTAGTGTGATTTTAGTGTCTAAAAAACTTTTATAATTAAATATTTTATTATAGTTAACGTATTATTTTGCTATTCACAAAAAAAAATTCCAATGATCAGTAGAGGAAATACATTCCATTAAGGACCAAAAAGCTCATAAGCATACATCATAACAAATTTTTTGTTTAAAAGCTATTTCATAAATTATTCTTTTTCTCTAAATTTCCAACCTTTCTCTATTTTCTCTCTTTCTCTCTCTCTCTTTTCTCGTGCACGCGTATTTATACATTCATACGTGTCCACGCTTGCCTAATATCCATTAAATTAAACACCTTTAATTATGTATTATTATCTTTCGCTTCTATACCAAATGCTTCTTATTTGAAATCAGTTTTACTAACTCGCTCTAGTAGTGTATATCATAGCGATTAACTTAGAAAAAATAAAACAATAAATTACAAAAATTTATAACAATAAACCGTACTTAATACTTTTTATAATATGTATATATTTTATAATATGTTTGTTTATTTTCTCACTACTTATTGTATACGTAAATCAGTAGAAAATCATAAACATTGGAGTTGTTCAACAATTTAATTTTAGCTGTCCGCCTTAGTGATCGATCGTACATTGTTTTTTTTTTTTTTTAAATTATTTTAATTTGTATCGTCTTTAAGTAATGTAAATCTCACGAGTTCAATACATATTTAGTTTGACACTAAAAGATTTACAAACGTATATATATAATATTATCTTTCTAAGAATATAATAATTATACATTTTTTCGGCGCGTTTTAGTTTTTAGTTACTTATATTAGATTTAAACAAGTAAAAGTTACGAAAAGCACTGATTTGACTGGACAATACTAATTAGAACATTATTATGTATGTAAAGCAATAATACTTAAAAGGTTATTGATCTCTTTGTTTTTTTTTTTTAATCTTTTTTTTAGTATAGTTTTACTAGTGGTAAGCCCTCTATTTTTGTAATATTTTGAGAGTTAATAAAAGGAAGAAAATCAATTATACAAAAGAGGGTTAGTGATGCTTTTACATATACTCCGGTTTTGTGTCGTATCCTAGACCTAGACTTTTAGTACATTTAAAATCCAATTTATAATATACTATAGGTGTATATTTTTAATGTCGAAGTCATATTTAGACTTGGTGTGTATTTTAACAGTATTTTTTAGTGTAGAATTTTTTTTTTTTTTTTATGTAGAGTAATTATTAACTACTAATTATTACTATTATTATTATTAAAAAAGAAAACCTAGTTGTAAGAAGTATTTAAGTGTACACTTTTTGACATTTTTTTTATCATCATTATTATTATTATTATTATTATTATTATTATTATTATTATTATTATTAATTTATTTAGTTTCTGTGTAGATGTTCTCTACTATTCGTGTGTAGACTTACGTATATAAAAAAAATCGTAAAAAAAAATTTATTAACAGTAGTATTAGATACCTTTATATACATGAATCCTTGGTTTCTTTTATTATTTATGATTATTATTATTTTTTAATAATTTAGTTCTTTACGCACTCTAGTAGTTTAATGTTTAAAAATGCTGTGTTGTTTACATTATAAAACATAAATGAATAAAAGTAGTATTTGTCAGTAGAAAATCCGGCCAATCCGCTTATGTTTTTTTTTCTTTATTAATTTAAACATTTCAATATTTAATTTTTGAGTGGTTTTTAGAATATATCATTATTATCATTTATATCCACAAAACATAAATCCGTCATCGATTCATATACATGTATAATAATGTTATATTATGTTGGTAAATTAGCGAAAAATAACCGTTGATCAATGTTTATGATCGAAAAAAAAAAACCTATATTTCCTTATCCCACTAACATTTGTACCCTGCATGCGTAAATGATAAGACCGTACACACATTTAGACGTATAACAATATGTTTCTGTTTTATATATAATATTGTTTTAATAACTGCCTATTGTGATTATTATGTCTCACTAAACGTGTACGGTCCTACCGCGTTCCTTTTAAAAAAAAAATCCTTTCCAATCCAGATCGTATTAGAGAACGGAGTAGCTCGTCCGTACGGATCTCGGTTATAATATTATTCATACCGACTTAGACAATTTGTTTACACTACCGTTATAGTATAGAGCGGTACATAATATGTTATTATAACGTTGTGGGTATTGTAGGTACCTACCTCGTATACCTAGGTACAAGTATGTCACTTTAACCGTATATCGTTATTAACCCCAACCGTTGTTGTTGTTGTTATGATTATTATTGTTGTTGCTGTTGCTATTGTTGTTTGAAGTAGTTAAAATATTACTAACCCGCATTGATAATAACATTACGGTTTTAACTGCTCGTTGTGACCACAATGGTCCAACGTATACCGCGTAGTGATTAACCGCTGATTAACATAATATTATGATAACAATAATGTACGATTGTTTTTAGATCGTAATAATGTTTAATTATACACATTATCGTCGCGAAACGATATAATATAATAAACATTACACACACGTACACAAACAAACAGATAAAAATGAAAACGACAATTTCTTTCGATTCGAACGTCGAACGAAACGGCGTTTTTAATTCTAAAACCGTTTAGACCGGTGCTTGAATTGAGGGGGGGGGGAGGACGGAGTATCTCTTCTTTTTTAAAAATTTTTTAGCGTACCCCTTCTAATGTTTTGAAGCGACCATGAGTTAGGTTGAATTCAATCACTACTAGAGATAATACACATTTTTTAAGTCTCATAGTCCCCCCATTTTTTTTTATTTTTTGTCAATTCAAGTACACTGGTTTGTATACAATATTATCGATGTTTTTGTAAAAATAAAACGCTAAATTTCGCTCGGGTACACAGGTGGTTTATTTCAAACAGCGGTATAATTATAATAATAATTATATAAATACGTAACTCTGTAATTTCACTTGTTTTTCTTTTTTACTCACTATATAATATTTATGCGCATATAATAGATAGATAACTATCGGAATTGATCACCCAGTCATCGATAACGCAACAATGATCATAATATGATTGTGTCCGAACACGCAATATCTCGGTCGGATCTCTGTCTCGATCCGTTGGCGTTTTGCTGCCATTTGTTCAGCAAATATATCAATCCATCGGTGTGGTAGTACCTGTTGAATAGATCAAATATATTAACTAAACGCATTTTTATTCTATAAAAAAAAATCGGAAACAATTGTTTCCGTCTATTTAATTTTAATGAATTATTGTTGTTGTTGTTGTTGTTGTTGTTGTTGTTATACGATTTTGTGTTTAGTCCGAGAGTTCGTTCGTTGGAGTCGTCGACGAATTATATATTGGCCCTCCCCTACGCGCACATCAAATATATAACAACGACGATGACGCGACACTCATCATAACATAGGTAAGTGATTTTTATATATTTTTTTTTCTCACGTGTAACGTGAACGAAAAATAACGATAATATTATAAATCGATTCATGATTAAAATCGAACACTGCAGACGAGGTAGCAATAATATTATTATACGATTAAACCACTGAAATACGTTTTTTATTTTTATTTATATAAATCTTAATTTTCCCGTCCCAGACTCTCATACAATATGTTTAATAATTATTATTGTTAACATTTTTACTTTAAAGAAAAAATAGTAATAAATACGAATGATCGATTGATATAATAATATTGATTATAATATTGTGTTTCATTCAACAGGTTCACGTTGACGGGTCGCCGCGTTGTGCAAAGCGTATAAAAAAATAAACAAATAGAAACTATTTTTTTTATAAACTTACACCGAACGAAAAAAAAACGGTAGCACGAAAACATTTTTTTTAACCGTGTAGTACGATTCATTAAATATTATGAGGCCGATTGCATGTAGGTACTCATATATATATATACAGAGTGATCAACATTTCATGATACAAAAACCATGAGAGTTACATACGTTTTAAATGCAAACTCCATAAATTTTGTAACATTATATTTCGATCACTCTGTATATCCACAATGATACAACAAGGCGTTGAGTGAATTTTTTTAATTACTTCCATAATAAATCTATTGTTGAGTTGTCAAAAATTTAACTTAACACATTTTTATTTCGTTCGCGTCCAGCGTTTCATGACATATTACGTAGGTAGGTATATTGTATATAGATATTTTTTTTAAGTAGATCTTAAGTAGTACTATTTTATTATGTCGTTATATTATTCTTATTTTTAAGATTAATACACCGAAATTATTTGTTATATAGTCTAACATAACGGGTCTCATATTAATATTGTTATAATTTAACATGTACGCTATTTTTTAGTAATTAGAAATTTTGATTTCCCTATGCTTTACCAAAATTGCGAAATCTAAATTCGATTGTTTTTCGTTTTCTTGAAATGATTACCCGAGTATATTAAACATACTTTGGTATACCAATTATTATTATTTTAAACCCCATCCCGCATTTTCTTTCCTATCCACCAAACCGAACGAATGTGAAATCATAAAAATGTATTATGATATAATATAATATCCAACAAAATTGCTCAAAATATCTAGTTTAGAATATATCATTATGTAACATTAACATAAAAATTTATACGATTAGGCGTAATGAAATCGTTGTTGTTGTTGTTGTTGTTTTTTTTTTTTTTTTCACGAAATTTATAAAAATCAGTAATATTGACGCCAGACTAAATAATAGAGTGGCACGATAGAGTAAAATTTATTTATAATTAAAAGTATGTTTTTTATGTAACGAAACCTATTTAGTTTAACAATTATTTATATTAATTTTATTAATTATTATTATATGAATATATTATGTCTTAATCATATTATTATATCATTAAACGTACATAATATTATAATAAAAAATATAATGGACGGAAAGTAGGTAATATCTTAGACGTTTGTTTTGATTTTATCATTATTTTCGTTGTCTTCGTCATCATAACATAACATAGCGGATTTATTAATATTTTATTATTATTATTAGGAACACGTAATGGTGATTCATAATACGTAATTTACCTCTCGCGGAACGTTCGAAAAGTATGAAATGCAATTTATACGACATACGTACCAACGACCTGGTATATGGTTATCGTATTATAAAGAGAACGACAGATATACGGGTTAACTCTGCTAAAACTTTCACACTTTTCGAACCATCCGCGCGTACAATAAAATATAATATTGTACGGGGAGACACTAACAAAACAAATCATTATGCGTATTGTAGAATGAATATGCTTAGATAGAACAAAACAAATCATTATGCGTATTATAACGTATTATATTATTATTATGTTATATATTATATATCATACGTTTTTATCAACTATTATTATTAATAACATTTATGCGATATTTGAAAAAAAAAAAATTATGTAAAATTTGTGATATTTGAACCTTGTACTAGTCGTTTTTTTTTATCTAGTCATATTTTTAATCGGTATTTTTAATATAACATATTCATATAATACGTTTTTTAACATGTATTTATATATCAGTAGTCGTGACGTATTATTTTATTATTTAAATCTATTAAAATATCGTCGTTTGTTTATTAAGTCTTCCTATTTGTAATAACAATAAAAACAATTTTTTTTTTATAATATTAAAAAGAATACGAGACATCATTTATTATTATTATTATTATTATTATTATTTTTTTTTTTTTTTGTTATTAGAAAGTATACGAGTAGCACCTAACCACCGACTGTCATGTATAAAATAATTTAACAAGAATAATACATTATGTAAATCGTCGATACGTTATTTTTTATAATATAATATATAACAATAATATAACATCATTGATGATATATTTTAGACTTGTATTTAATTAACAACATTTGATAATAATAATATTATGTAATCTATTGTTGTAAATTTTTACGACTATTTTTTTAGGTATTATATAGGTCTAGTCAAGTTTTTTTTAATATCATAATATTACTATAGTCGCCTAGATACGACAATCTTATACGTATATTTGATTAGCTGTATTATATTATTATATTAGGCGTAGACGATGTGATTAGAACATTGATTTGTATATTATTAATACTATATATTTACAATATTTTTGTTTGATTATTTTGTATTTCTTTGTTAGTTCGAAAAGTTACTTCAAAATACGTTTTTTATCACATAAAAATATATATATATATATACAATACATATATATATATTTATCAAAATGTTGTTTTATTTATTATGGATTTTACTACAATTTATTGTCCTCTTTAGATATTGAAAAGTTCTGGAGAAAAAAAATCTAAAAACGATTTTTTTTTCTTCTGGGGAAAAAGTTAATGTCATAATTTTGTAAGAAATAATATAACAACTACGTTTCTAAGATTATTTAAAATTTCACATTATTCAATACTCTAAATAACATCATTTTTGATACCTATAATTATTAACTTTTTTTGTAAATAATGTTCTATACGTTTTAGTACATTATTATATACGATGTTCACGGATTTATGAGGGTTGGAAAAGCTGAGTTTCTCTCAAGTATTTTCCCAAATTTTCTAAATCAATCTTAAACTACGATCGCGGAATATGAAATCAAATTAGCTCACTCTGCTCTGTTGTAAATCGTACAACAAGGTTTTTTCTAAACTCGGTTATGGTTCTTTAAAAACAACTAACAGTGATTACTGCAACAGACATCACAGATGAATGTTATTTGGCTGACCCGTTGTATTACACCTCAGAAATAAGCTTAATTACAAATATTATAATCTGTCGTGGTTTACATTTATAAAAATTAATTGGACAGTAATAGTAGTATAAAAAAATAACCGATATTTGTTTCAATAAAAAAAAAAAACCCAACACATTAGATAGGTACTGAAATGAAATCCGTTTATAAATTGATATCGATCTTTACGATAATGCATCAATTTTGTGCATTTCTTACGATTTTTTCAGGTCATCAAGTCGAACGGAAGAAAACGAAGAAAATTCGAATGTACACTCGGATGTGCTATATGTTATAATATTATAAATATTAATAATACTAGTATTATGATTTTTTTTTTTAATAAACCTAACATTTTAGAAAAAGCCTACTGAAAAGACTATATTGAATGCGTTTTTATTTATAATTATACGTCTTTATAATAAAACAAACCTATACTGTTTAATATTATCATAATTCGTTAATTTACTTGACGAACTTATATAATATGTTATTTAAACAGTTATTAGAGGGACAGGTTTGGCCGAGTAGTTTAAACACATATTTCGACGCTCGAGACCAAAGTTCGACTCTTAGGTAACCGCGGGTTTTTTGCGAGTGGTAGCGTCCTGGTCTCTGGAGCAAACCCCAACTGTAAATGCCTCAAAATACCTCAAACAGTTTGGTTAACTAAATATTTCATATTGTAGTTAACCACGAACCATCTCCGCGTCCCATTGACAATGTAGTAGTAAATGGTATAGTAGTAGTGTGATTATTATTACTAGCCAGTTAGTATGTTTTTTAACATGTTAAAAGGAAATAAAGAAGAATGGTTGAAGAAGTAAAACTGTTAATTTTTTTTTTTATATATAGTTTGTTACTGGATAATATTCTAGAAAATCGATAAATCGAATAAACAACGTGTCGGTGAATCCTTAAAATTATAATATTGAATTATGAATATAATAAAATATATTCACTAAACTTCCGGCCGATCGCATTGATCGCAACGTTTTATATTAATACGTGTTTCATTAAAAAATTTAACCTAAAAATGTATAACATAAAATTGTACTTATTCGAATTGGTTCAAATTCGAAGATGCAAGATGCTATAATTACCTAATCTCTTTATCACGCAAGTAATGCATGTTCAAATATATTATACTTAATTTACTTTCAGAGACAATAATTTAATTATCAATTTCAAAATTACAATCAATAGTATAATATTATAACATGGCGTATAATTCCCAGCGGTATAGATACTCGAATGGAAACAGAATTAATTTAAAATTACTACATGAATATTCTGTTTTTTTTCTGCACGCAAAACATTTTTAAAAAACAATCGGTTAGTTGGATCTGACGATCGTTAGGACAAAGAGATATAAATAGTTAAACGAACACTTTTATAATAAATAGTTTATAACATTATTACGTACCTACCTAACCTAGCCCAAGTACGTTAAATACAAAATAATAAATGGTTTTAATATGAAGGTACCCACGAGCATGTTTTAGAACAATAATCTTTTGTAAATATTATATTATATTTCGATAGTTAATTAATGATAACTAACCTTTCGGAGTTAAGAAAACTAAAAATATTTTAAATTCAAACAATACGTTCATAAAATAATAATATTTACAAATTCTGAACGTTGATTGTCAAATATTATTATTTTTAAGTCATATGGTATTGAAAAAATTATTATATTATACTTATTTAACGTATAAAATTTTCACTTCAACAAAAAATTAGTTTAGAATAATCATTAACGTAAATTATAAGCAATATTTTAAAAATGTATTTATATCATATTGTGGGTATGGTAACATACAATATATTTTTCAAAAGACTTTCGTAATTATTTATCTAAAACATAAATAAAGTAGGGACAGCTTACAGTATAATAATATCACTAAGCGATTAAGATTAAATTATGAAAATTAAAATAAATATTTTTTAGTTACATCGTATAACTAGATTATTCTTAAAAAAATGATTTCTAAAAGATGATTATACTAAAAACATGATTTATCTAAATCTTTCCCTACCTATATTCGTTTAAAAATCATTAAAATACATACCAATTATACTTGATACTTATAATGAACTCCAAAATATTTTAATCGTAATAAGTTGTTACGCATATTTTTTTTTTTTTTTCTATAATTGACAATTATTTAATAATAATAAACAACTAATAGAAAATATGAACATAAAATATAATATTCATTATAACATAACGTCATAACATTTAATTAATTGAATAGTAAGTAATAAATTAGGTAGGTATATAAAAAATAAATTGCCAAATAATATTAAACTATAAAAAGTAATAATGTTTAGATAATATAGGTTAGACTTCACGTCCTTTTAATTTATTAAAATTCCATTATCTAACTTTAATTTTTTTGTCGTTATTATATCGTTAAAAAATGATTCCCGGTTTCAATGTTGGTCATTAAATTTTGCTATCTACTTTTCATTATATATTTCATTTTTGAAAATGAGTTTTATTATAGGAATAATCAGTTTACGTTAATATTAGGTAAAACTTGGATAACAGACAATATTGTACAAAATATAATACACGTAATAATAATGGATAATTTCATCTAAAGAACTAAAAAAGTATAAAAAATATATAAGACAATATAATTGTTAATCATAAAAAATATTACATAATCCTATTTAATTGTTGAATATTAATTATTAATACAAATAAACAATTATAAAGGAATTAATTTATTATGAAAACATACATAAATCGAGGCCTTTATATCTTAATTTTTAGATCTGAACACTGCCACAAAAATAGTCAAAAAAACCAAATATGTATTAAAATATCACTATAAAAACCAATTATGTTTTTAATATTTAAATATAAATTTGGTTCGATCTTATAAATTTGATATATTGACGTAAAAGAAAGACAATAAATTACAATTTTTACATTTTCTTCTTATCGAGATAAATAAATTATAACTGTCATAAAATTATAGAATCGTAATATTTACTTTTGTTTTTTGTAAATTTGACTAACAATTATAAATATTAATTAAAAATTAACTATTTACATAGTACTTGTATAATAGTTACGAAATAGTGCACAGTAGCATAAGAAATAAAAAGTTTTAAAATACTGTCCATAAAAAAATAAAATAAATAAATGAAAATACCTAACCTGACATTCGCAGAAGAAATTTAACGTAACTATAAACTCGTAAGATTAACCGGAAAAAATGTATGTAAAATCTTACATTATTATATTTTATTATGAAAATCGGAAAATATTACAAAAACTGCCTTTTGACAAACACCCTGTATACATATTGTGAATTTTAATAGCCACATATAGATATATAATATATTATACAATGTGATGAAAATGTTTAGAATATTTATTTCCGTCCAATCTGTATTTGTTTTATAACAAGTACTATTCCGTTCACTCTGTTTAATAATATATATAATCCGAACGATTGGGGTCTCTTGCGCAGAGGGTAGACGCGCGCAAGCGTCTCCGACGGTCGTCACGACAACGCCGCCGTCGGTACTCGTGTAGTGCGGTCCCTTCAAAAATGGATTTCCTGGCGGCGGTGGTGTAACCAGATGTTGTGATAGAGATCAGCCATCCAACCCTTCACGTCACCGTCTCCAACCTCACCCAAGCGAACCCTACGCGGCTTGAGGTGACCGAGACCAGTGCGGCGGAGGGTAAATCGCGCGCGATTCGAACTAACCTCAAATGCTAAAGTAACTATATAGGTAACGCCGGTATGTGAAAATATACCAGAAGGGCAGGAACGGCGTCTCCGCGTCTCCCAGCGGATTTTTCAGGGTCGTTAAACTTTGTCCGCTGAAGAGATCTAACGGGTAAGCGGTTCGCGGTGTATTACAACATTATTATTGTTTAGGCTTTTACTTGTATTATTATTATTATTATTATTATTATTGTATCGGACATTGTGCGAGCAAAGAGATAAAATATAACGACGAAAATTTCCTTCTAAATTCGACCCTGAGTGTGTCCCTCCTTGGAAAAAATTACTATAATGTATTCTATACACGCGTAAGAATGATTATAATATATCGCGTCGGTTAAAGTAATCATGTTCGGTTAGACACCTAGTCCTGCATCATACGCTCATCGTAATATGGTATAATGTGGACGAGGGAAAAATGGCTACGTTTAAATTTTTGTAAATCTACGCTATGTCATGTGGATATACACATACGTGTGTGCTATGCCAGTTTATATTAATACCCAGTAGTAAAATAAAACAATGATAACAGGATACCAGAATTGTAGCAAATCTACACGAGTTTATATCGTTTTTGATAATAGTTTTCCTCCACTAGACATATTAAATAAACTAAAGATGCACAATAGATAACAAATAAATCGATGGAACTATGTCACACAGAAATAGAGAGCATTTTATTATAATTAACTATACATATAAATCGTAATACGTATACTTAGTATTACATACAAATAGGCATCAAATATCGACGAATAATAAACATTTTGAAAATGCTTAAAAATTTATACTTAAAAGTTGCGACATAGCATTAAAATATACTTCCATAATTTCCATAGATAATAGGATATAATACAAGATAATTTCACACACACAGAAATAATAGTATGTATTAGATTGTTACATTAGCTATTAATCATACTATAATACGATTTATATTTGTAGTTAATTATGATAAATTGCTCTCTATTTCCGTATGGCATGGTCCCATCGACTTATTTGTTATCTATTATGCATCTTTGGTTTATTTAATATGTCTAAGCAATACTCTATACGGATAAAACAATTGATTTTGAGATGATTAGAGCATTTTGTGTGTATAGTACGATATTAAATAAAGAATTATGGATTTTCACAATGGTTGTTTTAATTAAATGGTCGGATTAATTTAAATATTAAATAATAAATGTATATTGCACTACAGATACCTATAACCATATACACGGTAAGCGCATTGACCTCTCTGGATGACGCGTCACGCGTACAATAATAATATAAGCAAAAGGGCTTTTAGTCCACTTCGCGACCGACGCCCATGGTCGGTAGTTATATATATATATTTTATTTTTTTATTTCAAATATACGAAATATAAATAAGGGTGTGACCCGAATTTACAACTATCCCCGAGAGAAAGCTTTGAGAGGGTAGGGAGGAAAGGGTAAAACATGGTTTTTTCATTACACTAATTCGATGCTACATCAAGAGAAAAAGTCAAAGATACTTAATACTTATACTTACAGGTGGCTGCGGAAAGAATAAAGTTGGGTGTCGCGAAGAGCGTATAATAGTGGCATAAAATATAAAATTGAAATTATACGTAACTAATACCTACTTTTATTTAGTTACGAAACGAAAAATATTTTCTTCCGTGATATGATAATTTTCGAAAACACGAAACAATATCATTATCAAATTGTTTTAGTTTATGTAATATTAATATATATCTAATCCGATTGTTTTAGACAATATTATACGAAATCGATTTTGGAACCCCAAAAAAAAAGTAAAATAATAATATGTCGTTATAGACTATTATGTTTATATGTTTAATAACAACCATCGAAACTCAAATGACCAAAAAAAAAAAAAAAAATTAATCCAGTTCAGTAACTAATATAAAATAATATTATTTGGTTATTGTTATAAAATATGTTTCAGACAATCGACGAAAACTAAAATACAACATCGACAAAGATATCGAACAAAACTCCTAACCTCTGGAGTTTTGGATGCTCCCCGATAACTATTATCTAGAATTTTTCACCGAACTTTATTATGAAATAATAGTATAGAAAAATATATAACCAATAACCGTTTTTAACTCGTCAAGTAGTCCATTAACGATACGTTTTCGTCTGTTCGTTAAAACGAAACATTTTTCGATCACGATATCAATATTATGCCACAAACGGTCGGTTATTTTATTTTAAATTAAATTAATCATTTTTACCTTCCGCTGATTTCCTGTCTAAGCGGCTATCGCAGTCGAATGACACCGCGTTGAGGGTCCGGTGAGTATTCACGATTCGTCCCCGTCACTGTTCTCTGAAAATAAAATCCACGACTTTATCGAAAATATTTGACTTTATATAAAAACGCTCGTTCCAAATTCATCATCGTTACTATCACGCTGCGTGTGAAAATACACTGCACTTTATGCATTTATCATCCGCGTCGCGATTTTTTCGTATAAAACGAGAACGCCGATACCGCGACCACGGTATACAATATGGATGCCGTGCCGTGGTCTCGCACTCGTAAGCTACGGTATAGGATTATCGTTTCTAAAAGTGTACCTATTGCGTTTATCCCATAACATTATACGTACCTATTGGCCGTGCGTGGTACACCGCCACTACCGCGGTTACCATACGCTTGTTACCAGATCGCGTGTATATCATCCAGACAGTTTGATGGTTACAGCGTTTGCGTGGACACAACGACCAGTCATACACATATGATATTACATAATACTCGATAATAATATTATATTGTACAATTATCGTTGTTGCATTACGACGTTGCACGCACCGCTGGCGGCGGTAGCGGACTGCCGTTTACGTCGTTCGGGAAGCACCGCGAAACGTTTGCAAAACGAAACGCGCCTGCTTCGTGCCCGGTCGCCGCGCGGCCGAAGCCGTCACGCCGAGGGGCGAGACCGTATCGGCGAACTGCGGCGGACCGGGCGCCCCGCCGCGGCGGACTCAATAGCCGGACGGGTCGCGGGGTGGCGGAGACGTATACTTTTCCTCGCACACGACCACCCCGTAACTAACGGCCTGGGTGTGGTGGTGGTGGTGGCGGCGGTGGTGGCGGGGGCGGTGGCGGTGGACGATGAGGTGGCGCGGCCACACCCTTCGGCCAAGAGCGTGCACGCGCGCGCGTCCCTAGCCGCATCACCGTACCACCGCACCTCTACAACACCGCACCGCCGCACCACCACACCGCCACACCACCGCACCGCCCAAGCTTGGAGCGCGGAACGTTTCTCACTCAGCGTGAATGAAAATATTATGACTGTGTATACGCGCTCACATTCCTGCCACGGTCCCTTCCATTATTCATAATTAATTTTTCCGAAACGCGCGACCCTACAGCGGTGGTGGCGGCCGGCGTTGAGATTTCGCCGTCGGAATCCCTGCGGAGCCCTGCAGGGCCCTCGTGTATTGTGTACGTATTACATTAATATAATCCGTACGGGATACTTTTTGAAGACGATAATAATATAATATAATATCAAATAACGATATACGATTATGTGACACGGTATCAATGTGGTAGTAGTAGTACCTAAAATATTATGGTAGTACCGTGGTTACCGCAATATAGGTTATTTGAATTACCAGGGTTCATTGACAGACAAGCATAAAATATATTGTACGGATACTTCCGGTTACAAAAATGGTAGCAATCGCGTATGTTTTCAATATTATCTTTGTTATTTTTATAACACGAAATTCCAATCGGCCTGTACGTATTTACGTTACATACTTTGAAGTTTCGTCCATATCGACACATATCGTAATAATAATACTTCTTGATGCAACAGTTTTGTTTAAACGACACCGCAATAGAAAAAAAAAAATCTTCGCTCCCATCTTTATTCGCGGTTAATCGTAGCGGAAAATTCAGACCTAGCATTTGAAAAATAAATCTCGTTTAACATTAGTAAAAATTTATTGTTATAAAACTTTTATGTTTAACGTTATCAAATCATATAACGTTTACAAATTTTGTGTTAAACGTTATCAAATAATATAACGCGTCATTCAATACTTTCGTTAAAAGTTAGGTAGATATTTAAATTGTTTCGTCGTTTTTAATACGTCAGTTAATATTTATTAAATGTAAATGTATACAACCATCATAAGTGAAATTTCAGGGGGACCTAATAGTTCTTCCAATAAATTATTATTTTCCACATTTTTAAGGTTGACACGCATTCAATATCAATAACTCCCCCCCCCCCCCGATTTAGGATGAAATTGCGTCACTAGCTACTATAGTAGCTTGTAATAATTTAGCATCTTCCCATTTTTAACATGGTTCAAAGTACAGAACTCAACAGTAAAATAAAAACTAATAACGAATTAGTACCTAATAATAATACGATAATCGTCATTTACTCTTCATTTGTATTCGTCAACTCTTCGCCAAACAGTACATAAACGTAAATATTAAGTATAAATAACAACATGTAACAATATAAAATAAATATAAGTAATAAACCAATTCTTGTGTATGAGGCAGGAGATGGACTTTTTAGTTTAATTACAACAACAACGCTAGAAATTTCCGCTGCAATGCCTTATCAACAACCATTGTATACACCAAACGACGATTGCATCAAAGACATTATTGTTAGATTATAAATTCTTATCCTATTATATATATATATATATTATAATTGAACAACTTATTAAACCTGATAATTGGGGATTTCGGCAATATAAAGAAATATTGATAAGTACCATAGAATGCTGGTTATCTGAACGCCAATCAACTGGATGTGCAAAAAAAAAAGACTATTGAACAACTATGAAACTAACCAGACTAAAGTATCATAATTTTTCAAACCTTAGTCCGTTTAGTACTAATAATATAACACATCAACGTGTATTATATACGTATATATATATTGCAATAAAATCTAGTATACGTTTTACATTTATTTTAAAAAGTATTGATATTCGCTCCTAATTGTCATAACACCTAATAGTCCTGCATCCAATTTTCCGGGCCCAAGTGTCGGCATACCATAATTATATACATAGTTATCTCTTTATAGTTTCTATAATGTATATATACGAGGTGTGATCAAAAAAATACCCGGACTGTGTTAATAATATTTATATCAATTAAGATAACGAAATTCCGATAATGTCATTCGATAAAGTAACTTCTAACGAGAATTTGAGCGTTGGTTTGAAATCGATAACAATATTTATTTTTATTTTATGTTATTTATACAAAAACATGCTTCAGTCGTGTGGTGAATTTCGTAATGGAAGGAATAGAAGAACAACGTGTGTGCGTAAAATTTTGTTTTAAATTAGGAAAAAGTTCGAGTGAAACTTTTGAACTTTTGCAGCAAGCTTTTGGAGATGATGTTCTGTCTCGGACAACATGTTTTGAGTGGTTTAAACGGTTTAAGGAAGGTAGAACATCCGTCAAGGATAACGAACGACCTGGTAGACCATCGACCAGTAAAACAAATGAAACTGTTGCTCGTGTTCGTGAAATTATTCGAAATAATCGTCGATTAACTATCAGAGAAGTAGCAGAAGACGTCGGAATATCTTATGGTTCGTGCCAAGAAATATTAACAAAAGAATTGGGCATGAGCCGAATCGCAGCCAAATTTGTTCCTCGCCTCTTAACCGATGAGCAAAAACAAAACCGAAAGACCATCGCTCAAGAACTTTTTGAAAGAACAGAAATTGACCAAGACTTTTTAAAAAATATTATAACAGGTGATGAAACTTGGATTTACGGGTATGATGTTGAAACCAAGCGTCAATCTTCACAGTGGAAGTCAGCAAATTCTCCTAGACCAAAAAAAGCAAGGCAAGTGAGATCAAACGTGAAAGCGATGTTAATCACATTTTTTGATTTTCGTGGTATAGTTCATCGTGAATGGGTACCTCAAGGACAAACAGTAAATCAGCATTATTATTTAGAAGTCATGAAAAGATTACGAGAAAATGTTAGGAAAAAAAGGCCAGACAGTTGGAAAAGTGGTTCTTGGATGTTGCATCACGATAACGCCCCGGCTCACAGCTCATTACTCATTCGTCAGTTCTTAGCAAAAAATCAGACTCCAGTAGTTCCACAACCACCATACTCACCCGACCTGGCTCCGTGCGACTTTTTTTTGTTTCCAAAATTAAAATCAACGCTCAAAGGACGTCGTTTTCAAACAATTGATGACATTAAACAAAATACGGAAATCGATTTTAAGGACATTCCAATTAGTGCCTACCAGAAATGTTTTCAAAAGTGGAAAAGAAGATGGCAGCGGTGTATTGCTTCCCAGGGAGATTATTTTGAAGGTGATAATGTGTATTTAGAATAATATTGTCTTAATAAAGTTTTATTTGAAAAATCCGGGTATTTTTTGATCACACCTCGTATATCACACACAAAAATTTATTAAACATATTATTAAAACCAATACTCTAATATAGGTATTTCGTGACTATTAACCTAACTAAAATTTAAAAAAAAAAAAATTAATTTGTTCTTTTATGATACCTTAAGTCTTAGTAATAATGTTCTAATAAAACAATAACGTTTTGATATGTTTACGTTGTTTTATGTTTCGTTATTAAGTAATTTAATAATATTTCATTTAATGTTTTGTTTTGTTTAATGATATTTTTAGTTTTTTGTTTTAGTTACGTTTACACATTTCAATCGTTTTAAGCTTTATATTCATAACATTATAATAACGTTTACAAGCCCTGACGGAAATACAATTTTTTAGTGCTATATAATATAAAACTGCGTTAGTAATTGACACTCGATATTGTTAAATGTATAAACGTATTTTAGGTAATTTTAAATACATGTTTTTTATACTTGTATACGCAATCTTCTTTCACTTTTTTCTTTAACGTCCACTCTAAAAACTTTTCCTGAAAGCATCTTGAAACCATATACGATTTTCCCTATCTTCTCCCTGTATTTCTTCATAAACTGTGTTATAACAAATAACTGATGCATTGTTGATTTTTTACTCAATACTGTATTTGAACTCCTTATTATATTTTCTCAAACTTTCATATAACGTCTTATAAGTTGTATACCTCAACAATTCCACATTCTTATACATCTTCCTGCCCTTAAATATGGATACCATAATAACGTTTTTACCATTCATCTGGCGTTTTGCTATCTACTAGTATAATATTGTTATAGAAACCTAACTATCACCAAAAACCTAACAACCATATTATCCCAATGTCTTCCATAACTCCACTTTTTTTCGGTTTGAAAAACCTGTTAAAATATTGTTCTAACGTTTTCCGGCTGAATAAAATCAAATTTTATGTATAGATAAATTTAAACAATTTATTGAACAAAAAATCCTCTAAAGTATGTACTAAATGTCAATTGTTTTTGCTTTGTAAATAAAACAATTAACTTACACTCGACAATTTGACAACTGAAAAACTTAAATAAAACAAAACGAAATAAAACTCGATTATTATAAACTACAAATAATTTAATTATAACACTTTTTAAAATAAAACTAAACAATTATTAATGAAAATGATCATAGATAATAAAAATTATCAAAATGATTTCTATGCAGCTGCAAAATGCTGTTCCTCTACACCACGAAGCATCATTATTGCCTATACAATACGCCGTCTATAAAATAATTTCTTTTCTCATTTATGGCCATCAAACTCTCCATAAAAACTACGAGTAGTCGTATAATAATTATATTTAGTCTCTGCTATCATTCTGTTATCAGAATAATAATAATATGTTGATTTATTACAGGGTTCCGTCTCATCGTCGTTGAGGGGTAAAATAATTCTTTATTTTTTGTTGCGATATCGTTATCGAATGATATTTCGATATCCGGGTAATAAATAACAATGTTATACGATGTGTAATTTGTAGTCAAAATATACGATAATCGTCGAGGTGCGTTACCCTAGTACCCGTACTTTAAAAATTGTAAAAAAAAATTATCCAGTATTATGTACTTTATTTTGTACATTTTTGTACAAATAAAAATTAATTTTGTACTACATCCAAAACCCCAAAAATTAATTTTTTTATTTCGGGTGCTGCAGTGACATTTATTATAAATTGTAACCCGTAAATTTTGCTACGTATTTAAAAGTAAATACAATTTTAAGAATGTAATAAAATGCACAGTTATAAGTGCTTTTCTTTTATTTCTATCATAATAATTAAATAGTTTTATTAAATACTGCGTCAAAATATAAAAATATTAAATTGATGATTAACAGACAGATTTTTTCTCCGCGATATTAGCCATCAGTAACGCACACGGCTGACTGCGCCACCACCACCTCCCCCTACCTTCCGCCACCCAAACTGTCACCCCATCATCCATTCCCCCTGACCATCACCACCCACCTCCAAACAAACCGCCTCCCCCAACGAACTCCCCCTACCATCACCAACCCTTTACCCGTTCCTCCACCACCACCACCAACTCCCCCTACCATCCGCCGCACCCACCCCTCCGCCACCCTCACCAACTCCCCCTACCATCTGCAACCCCCTCATCAACCGCCATACAAAATATAAAATATATAACATAAATTTATTTATTTAATACACACACTATCCTATAAGGTATATTTTATAATAATACATCGATATAATAATATTATCAACATTTTACAACATTTTTTTTAAAATTATAAATATAAATATATAATTTTATTCAATACATATTGTATTATTAACATTTTGTTTTAAAGAAAAAAATTAATTTTAAGTATATAAACAATTTTTTACAATAGAATCAATGAAATAATCGCCGCTTCGCGTTCCATTGCGGAGTGTAAACAGTACTGTAATCTCGCGATGATGGTGATTCCATGTACTTTAAATTGTAAGATTCGGGACCATCGTTTTCGTTAACAGTCTGAAAGTTAATGATTATATATTAAAATATAATATAATAATAATATAAAAACAAAAATAATAATAAATAAATAAACAAAATTATTATTAAATTACCGGCTGCGGTGATAAGCGAAGTCGTTTATTTAGCTTCGATGTTCGAGTTGTGAAAAAGTCAGTGGCGATACAGGACTCACTCAACAGGCTGTTACGTAAAATCATTGGCGTTGACGTGCACTGTATCGGGGATAGGGACTTAATAAATTTAGCTGCTCCGGTGTTCTCATAGAATTTCTACAACATAACAATAATGAAAACAATTTATAATTTTTTTCTTTTAAATTATTAACGTTTTTACCGGATGGTTAGAGGGTGTGGTTAGTGGGTATGGGTGGCGATTGGTAAGGGAAGCGGGAACGGTCGTGGCGGAGGAGTAGGTGAGGTGTTGGCGGATGATTGGAGGAGTTTGTTGTGGGTGGCGGTTTGTTTGGAGATGGTTGGTGATTGTCAGGGGGAATGGGTGAGGGGGTGACGGTTTGGGTGGCGGATGGTAGGGGGACTGGATGGTGGTTGCGCAGTCAGCCGTGTGCGTTACTGATGGCCAATATCGCGGAGAAGAAATCAAGAAATCCGTCTGTTGATCATCAATTTAATATTTTTATCTTTTGACGCAGTATTTAATAAAACTATTTAATTATTATGATAGAAATAAAAAAAAGCACTTATAACTGTGCATTTTATTACATTCTTAAAATTGTATATACTTTTAAATACGTAGCAAAACGTACGGGTTACAATTTTATAATAAATATCACTGCAGCACCCGAAATCAAATAATGAATTTTTGGGGTTTTAGATGTAGTACAAAATTAATTTTTAATTATACAAAATAAAATACATATAACTCATTTTTTTTTTATCATCATATAATTATTTTCATTTGTAAGTGCTAGGGTAAAGTTACCACATCGATGCATCAATAAATAGAATAAATTTATGGGATATGGAATATTTTTTAATAATAGTACATTAATATCGTTTAGTATTCATACATTAGGTATGTGGTATTAACAATGTTCCCAATAAACAATTACACAACCCCAACACCCGAATAGAGCGTTAGAGATAGGTTAGAGTTATTATTATAGTCATATCACAACCGGCTATTTTTTTTATATTATCAAATGGTAAGGGGCGGTGGCTTCATGAATTTCTACAAAAAAATATAACGAACACTAACGGTATATATTCCTCATTCGTTTAATAGTGTTTGATCTAACCGATAGATAGCAGTAATGGTAATGTAGGATATTTGCGTAAGCAATAATATTATAAAAACGATTTTTTTTTTTTTTTCAGAAAGAAACGAAAATTAACAATCATTATTAAAATATTTAATAATTTGTAATATTTTTATTTTGAATCTATAGTTACGTGAATTTAAAAAAGTTATGTATATTCGTTAAAAAATACAAATATTAAAAAAAAAAAAAAACTCTAGAGTACAGTTTCTATTTTCTGACTGTTATTTCTGCCAGAAAAAGTACTTAAATAAAAAAAATGTACATATTATTGGAAATCCAATGTATATTCTTTGTGATTATTATTTTTCGTTGGTTATTATATTTTGTTTTAAATTTCACGTGCTAGTATTTGACAGTCACACAAAAAGAGACAATTGTGAATTTGAACTGATAATAATAATATTACTTAAGTACTTATAAATATATATTACTTAAATCAATTAAATAAAATAATGCTTATAAATACATTCACATATTATATATTATATTTTATGTATAAAACAAATTCATCAAATAGAATAACTAACTTCAAATAATAACTTGAGCTATGTAAAACACAATTCGATTTTTAACTATTATAACTTATTTACAATAAATTGTAATATTTATTTAACTCTAAAAACAAGCTTAATTCATCGAAATAAATTAAGTGAAATATGTCTTAAACACAAGATAATATAGATTTAATTAAATAAGATCATTAAATATCATATTTGATTTATTAAGTTTATAAATTTATAAAATTTATTAAGTTTTACACTAAATATTCAGAAGCATCATTTAGGTGACAAAAAAAAAATTCAAATATAATCAGTTATATTAAATATATTATATTATATTATAATATTTACTATTTATATTAAAGTGCTACCAACACTGCATTAAAATTGTGTTTTATTAATAGAATAAATTATTTTAATATCATTAACAAATAGATAATAAAAACAAATGACACAAAAAGTAATAAACAAAATAAAACTCAATGTAACAATGATAATTCATATGCAATATTTTGAACACCAAATAATTACTGCACTCCCAATAATCTCTCGTTCTACCAATAAAAACAAAGTAAAATTCATTAAATATCGTAATTAATACATTAGTAGGTTGGTAGTTTTTTTTTTATTTCTTATGTAGGTAGATATCGATAAAAAGAACTATTAACTCACTTGAGACTAATTATAAAAATAATATATAATATAAGGTTAATACAGAATACAAATTAAAAATATGATTTAAAATATATATTCGAATAAAACAAAATATTTGAATACTTCGTTTATAGTCGAATACTTTAATAAATATTTTTTTTCTTAATTATTTTTAAATATGTATATTCTGATTTAAATTATTTAAGTATATTTTATTAAATTGTGTATATTTGATCCTTTAACTTTTATAATAATTATTTTGGCTCTAAAAATGTCTAAATTAAAATTAAAATTAAATCACTTTGTTATTTAAATGATTAAAATAGCTTGAAATATGATAAAAAGTTGTAAACCTCATATTTGAATAATTATATATTAAAAATAAAATGCATTTTTAAAATAAGTATTATTTATTAAATATTTTTGTAAATAGGTACCTATTTTCTTGGTGCCGGGTTGTTTGTGTGATAAAAAGATGCCGATAAGATTTAAAAGTAGATATTAACCAAAAATATTGTATGGGTTATCAACTTACTATTATCCTATAATCCCATTTTTGTACCATATTACATTTTAGACGTTTATAGATTTTACTATTTTATCAGTTTCACAATATTTTCGGAAGAGAATTTGATACAGATTATACTTTTTTTTAATTTGCCAATAGTGTTTCAATATGGTCTTAAAATGGACAAAACACAGATCAAAATATTCTCGCAATAAAATGTAATTTCATGTTTGTAACGACAATAACAACGAAAATTGGAGATTTATAAATAATTTCAAACATAGTACCAATGCAAATTATTATAATTAGGTACAGTTTTAATTTTAATTAATAATTTATAAAAAGATTTTATGAAGGTATACTAATCTAACGTCAACTGACTGAACGAATATTTAATAACAGTCAATAGTTAACATTCATTATTGAGACATGTTTCGTTACCCATAAAAAACTATCTCTATGATATTTATTATAAGTTATAACCAATATAAAAACTAAGTAGATTAAATAACAGAATTTATATAAGTATTCTAACATTATGGCATTACAAATTTATTTGTATTTGGAGTCAAATATATTTAAAAAAAAAAAAAACACTTTAAATTTTATTGAATCTAGTATATTAGTATTATGAATTTTAATATTTAATAAAATATAAAATAATAAAATATAATTAAGTGTGAATAGAATTATAAACTATTTAAATATATCATTATTGTTGTAAAATATTAAAAAAGTATCGTTCTTTATTTCATTTAATTACTACAGATAAATATTATAATTAAATAGGTACATAATTAATAAATTACTTACAAATTTTATCTTTTTTTCCAAAATGATCTGTAAATTGTTTTGAACATCCTAAAAAATATGGATTTACTATATTTTAAACTGTAGAGAATATAAATATTTTTTCATATCGGATTAATGCAATTTGTTATAAATTGTATATTTGTAAAATATGTATAATATGTGTGAATCGAAGCAGGGTCGGACTGGCAATAGCCAGTGAGACCCTATCTATATGAAGCCCCCTTTTTAGTTATAATTTTTGTACTGTAAGAGTGAAAAGACACCACGTAGTTGGGAGATCTGATATTTTCTGGTAATAAGTACTTATAATAAATATAAATTATATAAAATATTTGTTAGTATATAATCACTGTTCCACATAGCGATTAGGTGTTTAAGTTAAACTACAAGTTTTTCATATCATTATAGTGATAAAACTAATAATGTAATATTGATCAAACCTATTGTACCACAATAGTGGCCCCCAAATGTTACGATTTATTATGTGGCAAATCTTGTTCGAGTGTACGATAATATATTTTTTTGTATGGATCTATTATATACATGTTAATAAGTTAAGATGATCGTTTGTGAAATCGTACCAAACCAGGTTACTAGACACAATTTGTAGTACAATTAATTTTACCTATAAATTGCCGTTAATTGGCAAAACTTCAAATCGTGTTTGATGTTTTTAAAATATCTAATATAAAGAATAGTTTACAATTGTTTTGTTTTTGTATTAATTAATAGTAAAATAATGCATAAAAAAATTAAACATGTTAATACTTTTGTATAATATTAATACGAGTATGTCAGTATGAGTGTCTGAAATGGCATCTTACTTAATAATATACTTAATCTTGCATCATACTTAATCTTGGGTCCAAGACGATTTACAAGTATAAATGAAGGTAACTATTATTTTTAAGGTACAAATATTTTTCACAAGCTTTACAATATTTGGCAAAAATCAGTTGTATTAAACGTGATAGTTTAGTTGATCAGTTAAAATCTATCAACGTTGTTCCTTGGAACACACAATTGAAGTACATTATATTATCATTTTTTTTTTTTTTTTTATAAAGGTTTTCAAAAAATATTTTAAATACTTTTTAAGTCTATTTGAGTATTACTTAAATACATTTGATTTAAAAATATTTGTTGAGTATTTTAAATATTTTTTTTATAATATTTATGTAGTATTTAAAGTGATATTCAAAATTAATTTTTACAACACTGGAGTACGGGTTAACCTAATAAAAGTGCCTAGTTTTACTTATGAGCACGACATTTTAATTTTTGTATGAGACTAGAGACTATGACAACTGGTACCAAAACTTATTATACTTATATAATTTGTACACGCTTTTCAAACTACGAAAATATTTTATAATACATCAACTGCACCATAAATTAAATCTATATAAAAGTATTTATCTAATATTTAAAACGTTGTTAAATTCTGAGCAAAGTGAAAAATGTATTAAAAATTAATGTTATACAAAGATGTTTTTTTTAAATATTTTTTTCTTTAAATATTCTTGTAATATTCTTGATTCTAAAAAATATTTTAACCACGAATTGTTTTTTTGAAGGCGTAACAAAATATCATTATTGATTTTCTAATTTCGGTTAACATTTGATATCGCTAAAAGCCTAAATGCTTATAATAATATTATACTAGTACAGCACTAATCTAATATTAGCTAACTAAATTATTTTTTAACATTCAACACCATTTATATTAAGACGAATTTCTATATTATTTAATCTAAGCAACACACCTAAGTGAAATTATATTTATAGGATATCTTATCTCTAAGTATCTTTTATATTTCTACTTAGATATATCAATATTTATGGCAAATATTCAGTTTATTATTAAGAACGTTTTGTTCAAATAATAACAAAATACATTCGATTAGTAAACGAAACAACTAAAATTAGTACCCGAGTATCGAAGACAAATTTAAAATATGTTATGACTTTTAACACAGTAATACCAACAAATGAATAAAGCATAACTTCTATGAATCAACTGAAGGTAATTAAAATTTTTCTTTATTTCTGATAACTATTTAGATTAATATCAAAAGGAGAAAGTTAAGTTAGTTTATTTGAATAAGAGCATGAATATTGATAACTGTTCTAAGGCCACAGATTAATGAAAAATTAAATTGAAAAATCAATAACACCAATATAACAAAAGTGGGAAAGGCCGATTGTGGACGTTCCTCCTTCGTCCCTTCGGTCCTCGGAGAAATTAGTGGTTCATTATAATTATTAATATTTGAATGCAATGATATTGCATTAAAAAATACGATTCTGAGCGTATCTAATATATTGCAATATATTATACTAATAATCCATTTCAAAATTTACCAAATTTCAAAAAATTACATATGTATATATGCAAAATAAATTTTAAATCCCTATGATCAATATTCAAGGAGTTATCATTCCTTTTTTAAGGAAAAACTTTTGGGAAATTAAAAAAATGAGCTAAATAAAGTACCAACTAAATGAAATTCGGTATAAAATGGGGTCCCCACTGTGATAATTATTTATACCTGTAAAAAAGTTTTCATACACCTGAAAAAAATAATAATAATAAGCCTATAAAAATTGACGATTTTCCGCTTCTCAAGGAAAAACTTTTGGGATATTCGAAACATGTGCTAAATAAAGTACCAACTAGATGAAATTTGGTATAGAAAGGTTCTCTTTGTGTGGTAATCGGACCATTATTTCTACTCGAAAAAAGGTTTTCATAGATTAGAAAAAAAAATAATAAAAAGCCTATAAAAAAAATTTGTCTGTTAAGATTTTCAAAATATTCTTTTATAAAATTTTCAAACAGAAAATCCCAAAATTGTAGGTAATATTAATTTTTTTTGGAAAAACGTTCAAAGCTCTATATTTTTTCAAATAATTAACTATTCCGTTCCAAAATTTCAGCACGCTTGTAAATAACCTATGTTAATACTCAAAAAAATTTTCAAGTCCTTACTATTAAAACTTAATAAGAAATCACGAAAAAAAAATATAATAAAAAGTGTATAAAAAATTGCCAAGTTTCCGCTTCTTAAGAAAAATATTTTAGGAAATTCGAAGAATGAGCTTAATAAAGTACCAAGTAGACAACATTTGCAAGCGAAGCATATGCTATAGGTGATAATCGGACCATCATTTCTACCCAAAAAAATGTTTTCATACATAAAAAAAAACATCTTTGTAGAATCAATACATTCCTCGCTTTGCTTAGAATCTAAAATATATTAAACTTACTAATATGAGGGTATCTAGATAATTACGTAACTAAGCATTTGAACTCAAAAACGTGTTATTGTAAAATTCTAATTATATATTGTTGCAATCACTTGGGGTCAGTGGCGTATTTATGGGGGGGGGTCCATGGTGTCCGGACCCCCCCCCCATGACACTATTGATATGTAATATAAACATGTGAAATATTGTTTCTTTATTATTCTTTAATAAATTATTCTTATTGTTGATTTAGCAAAAAATTGTCTCTATCATAAATTATGATTCATAATATTATGTTTTATGCATGGTTACCATTATAAGTAGAAATGATGCAGTGATGCCATGATGGCAATATTATCTCGAAGGCCTAAATTACCAGATGCCAGTTATAATTTTATAAACTACGATTATAGATAGAATGGTTATTAAACAGCCAATGCTAATCTGCAGCAGATTACGGCAGTAGAGGTTTTTATCAAAGTTATGAAATACTGATAATTCTAATAATAACTGAATATTAGCATTTAGCAAGAATTTGATACTGATCGACAGACACTCTTTATGTAATTTGTATTATTAACTACTTAATGAATTTATTCCCTTTTTTCGGTTTTGAGTTATAATTTGTTCCTGTGCAACATGTCTAAAATCACTAATTTTTTTACGGCGAGTACTTCTCATAGTAGTAGCATAAATGTGAAAAGATCACGTGATGACGACGATTCGCAAAATGTAAATAAAAAATTAAACACTCAGGTATGTTAATATAATTTACAACAATATGAGTATTAGTAATGTAGTTATGAAATCAAAATATGCTAGATTGTGCTAGAAAAATTATCTGGACCCCCCCCCCCCCCAGCAAAAATTTCTAAATACGCCACTGCTTGGGGTACCTAAATAAACCGTATATTTTTCCATATTATTTTATTTATAAAATAACAACAATACTACGATTATAATTATAAATATTTTGTAAATTTATCAACGAAAACAATAATAACAGACAGAAGAGTAAATAGTTAATAAAAAAGGAGATCAATTGAAGTCAATGTTCAGACGACGATCAGACCATCAATATCCAAATAAGCACTTTAGAAGAACACCTTCTATTAAATCCAAATTTATTATAATTCTCAAATATTATTAAATTATGTTTAGTTCAGTATATTTTCTAAAAGTTATTAATTTACAAATACATATACATATATATTATATACTTCTTCAGTAAGCCAAATAGCGAATAACTTTTGGTGGTGCTAATTTGAAAACTAAAGATTCTAAATTCGTATTATGCTTATGCCTAATATGATTAAAATCCAATAGAATTATGTCTTAAGCCCCCATAATTATGCCTAATAGGGAATAACTATATATTCAAAAAAGATATTCTCAATTAGCCTATATTTTATCAATTATACTTATTAAGTTATAATAACCAATAATATTTATCATTATTATTACCATGTATTAAAATGCTAAATACGTATAATAATAAATTTGATTTATTAAAACTCAGAATGAATAATAATATATAATATTATTATAAATATTAATTATAGTATTAATATATATATATATATATATATATATACCTGTATGTGTATATATAAAATATAGGTAATTATATATTGATACATAATTGCAGTGCTCACCATAGGCGTAACTAGGGGGCCTAAATGGTCTTAATGGGGCCTCATCCCTTATATTTTTCAAAGCCCCCTAACTAATTTAATGTAAAATATAATTTAGCATTTTAAACTAAAAATTGTAAGGGTTCTAAACCCTTCTACCTAATGTTTTAGTTATGTCTATGATGCAAACCAGTCATAGAATTACCTTCCATTTGTTTTTTCTGTTCATCAGCTAAATTATAAAAAAAAATTATAAATAACACAATGTTTCTAGTGGACTGTTTATAATATGAACGAAAATTAACTCTTAACATATTATTTGTTGTCTAATAGAGATGTATACTCGTATATTGAAAATTACTATGGGTCCAGAGTTGAGCTCTGACTACAACCTTGGACTATATATAAAAGGCATGCCATAATAAAAAACATTTGTGACCGGTTTAGGGTAAGTTACAAAAAAGTTATAGCGTTTACAAATTATTACATCATATAGTTATCAATTTTTTTCCAAGCTTTGGACTATTTTATATTCTTTGTTATTTATTATGTATCAAGAATTTTAATTTATAGAACATTAATAGGTACCTAATTTAATACATAAATCAATATTAAAATAATATTTATTTTAACTTACTAATTTTTTTAGCTATATTTACATTGACGACAGGACAACCTAAATATATATCTTATAAGTTTTTAGTTTAATAACAACTACAGTGAAAACAAATAAGAAACATATAATAAAGATTATATTATATTATATTAGTTTATCTATCGTTACGTATTAAAATAAAATACAAGTTAAATAAACAAATATTTTAAACATTGATTAAATGTACTTGCTTTGATAGTAATATTTTGTCATACTATCTATAGAAATATTTTGCATGTTATATATTAATACTAATTGTATACAACTTTAAAATAATATGTTATGTATTTAATACCTTATATAAATATCTTCAAATAAATGATAACAAAATATAGAGGTTGGTGTTGGGATAAACTAAGATAAGATACTGATGAACTAAAAAATGACCTCATTGGCCTTAAATAAATCAAAAAACGAATTACTTAAAATATTCTACATAAGTGTATTTTTGACATTTTTATTTTATTTGGTGTATACGAAATAGTCTTTTATAATCTTTTAATATTCACATAAATAGCCAATTAAATCAATAAAAAAAAAAATGTTTAAATCTACTTCAATCTATAAAGAAAATTAAAAAATTGGATGATGTATTGGCTTTTAACCTTTTAAATGAATTGCGTAGATTAACTATTTACATGTAATGGTTGTAAAGGTTTTATAATAGTCTAGCTAGCCTACTTATCGTAATGGATAATAATAAGCAAATATTTTTTTTAGAATATTATCATTCAATTAATATAAATTCTATACTTACTTTTACAATCTAGACAAAAACACAGAAACAATTTTTATTTATACCTAAGTAGTTGAGGTACAACATTATTTTGTATGTTTTTTTTAACTGCGATTCACGCAGTATAAAGTACTACTTTTTTTGTTTTGTAAAAAGTAGTTATTATAATATTATTTTATAGAAACATATTATAGTATATTTCCTACATGTGCAAAGTGAAAATTTAGAAACCTAATATTCGGTATAATAAATCGTTGTACATTATCAATATTAGTTAATATGAAGTTTAAGTTGACATAGTATATCGTATAATGTTGATCCATACGAACGGCCGAGAACTACATGACGACGTTAACATAAATTTCAACCTGATATCAATCTTAACCTGAGAACCTTATCAGTGTTTTTATTTAAAGATTACTAATAAATTAACGACAGCAAGTGAGGCCAAATAATGTAGTCCCGCTTTACCTGTTGATTTACACGAAAAAGAAAATCGTTAAATGTTTATCAAAACGTTAGATTTTATACTACGTCATTTATTGCGAACTATGGTGAACCAAAATATCTACTTTGTTTACAATATATAATAATATTATCTGTTAAATTGATAAAATAAAATAAAATTCATATTAAATAATATAAAACCACTTTAACATTAATAATAATATAAATAATAAATGCTTATGGTCTTAGGAAAACAATAATATATTATTCGTTAGTTGTAAAATTAATTATATTATGAGCAAAAATTTAGTGAACAAAGAATATTTAAGAATATTATTATAGTACAAATAATTTTAAATAAATTATTTATTTGCGAGTTTATGCAAACATTATTGATAAATTTAGCTTAGTAAGGGATTAAAATTCTTAATAATACTATGCTTTGTAATTGTCATAAAAAACTGGAAAAAAGACTTGGTACTAATGAGTCTAACTTGTGAATCGTGCATATCAATAGTATACCCAAAGTAGAAGTATCCTTTTCAAAAAACGGGAAAAATGTGGACCTACGACAAATCAATCTAAAATATCTATTCAAGTAATGTCTTTGTAAATTAATAATCTGAATTTATACGATATTTTTTGAGATTTATATGCACCTGTACTTGTAATAAATATATTTTAATCTGTACATTTTATTTTATTTTCTAATATATTTTTTTATATATATTTAGAAGAACCTAAATCACCAAGTAATATATTCTTCTTCTGTATTGTGTTTTTTATGTCAACAAAAGTGTATTTACTCTTAATTTTTTGCATTTCAAAGAAATCTATATCCAAGTGGTTATAATTACTAATTTTATCCAATATTATTTACCTAATTTACACCATTTATAAATTGGATATAATAAACTTCTTTTATTTTCATCTAAAAATAATTTATATTATTAAAAAATTGTATTAATTCTTTTATTATAATAAGATTTTACTGATATATAAATGGTAAAAGATATAGCATAAGTTAGTAATAGGTACTCATTAGAATTATAATACAATAATATGTGGATATTTCTGGATTATAATTTAAAACAATCAACTTTTAGTAATGTGTGGTAACTTGTAGATAGATACTTTAATACATTTTAGAATTAATTTATAGAAACTACCGAATATCTAATATATTTATATAATCTTTTTGTATATTATATATAATTACTTACTCGCATAATTAGTCTCTTTTATATATCTTAATACTATATCTTAAAAATGAATTTAAAAACATTTTTTTAATATAACGAAAATAACATAAATCTCATAAAAATAATAGATTATCCGGTATTATTACTAATATTCACCACAGTGAAAAATAATGGAGCCAATAATAACAATTATTTTTTTGAGAAAATTGTAAATTTTCCAGACCACTATAATAAAAAATGTACGTATGTAGTAGCACCAAATATATCAGTGGTAAGCGACAGCCACACTTTTTAAAAGGGTAAACATTTGAAATTTAATTAAAACGTTCATCTTTTATATAATATATATAATATATAATATATAATCTATAAATAAAATGAACAGAGAAACCGATTGTAAAACATTGTAATTACTATTAAAAGTATTTACTATCTACTTTTATACACGTCCGGAATTATAAATATTTATACCGAAAATAAATGAGTTCAGAATTATAATTATTCTACTATAATATGTACGAATGTACCTATACGATTAGTAATAATGTTTTAAAGCCAACTATTCAGTGGCGCCGATAGTAATACACTAATACCTATTAGGTATATTAGGTAACTTTTAGGAGTGAGTGTTTGTTAGTAGGGGTGGGTGTTAAATATTATTTTCATGACGCACAGTGGGAGGAATCAAACTTTTAGCCAGACAAAAATATAAAATAATATTATGTAGCCTATTTAATTTTAATTTTTAGAATACATTAATATAAATTATTTTTATTTAATATAAAACTAATATTCTTGGAAAAAAAAAATTTAAATATATATAGTAAGTAATAACTAATTAATTTTAGTAACCATTTTGAGTATCTCAATCAATTTGTGTAATCATCACTACTAGTTTCATCTTCTTCATTCGACTCATTATCTTCAAATTTTTTAATATACAATAAATATTTTATATCTGGAGGTAATTCAATTGATGGTACTTTACCCTGTGATCATAATCCTGTTATTATTGGATCCGATGTTATTAAAAGAAAGTTAAACAAATCTGTATTTGTGTTAACGTGTGATGATTTTCTAGAATGGTGTTCTTGGAATCGTATATAGTCTTTGTTCCGTGACTCTTGAGCTTCCACGGATAACTGTCCAATAGGGACAAGGGCATATTTGATTACTAAAGAACCATGCATCAAAATTTTGTGTACGCTTGGTGGCATACGGTACCAATTATATAACTTAACATAAAGTTTAGCCGTTTCTTTGGTATATTCATCGAATCTTTCATAATGTACTTTATGATCACTAGAAATTACTGTTAATATTATTGACAATTTATAAATCAAACAAATATCAACTCTTGTAATCTCAGAAACTTTTTCCTGGTTCTTAAAAAATCTTCGAGCAACATTCCCTGTATTCGAAGTACCCATACCTTGAACCACTCTGTCAACTTTTAAACCCATTTCTTTCCAAAGACGAGATTGTATTTTTTCTTTTTTTCCGAAATTAAAACTTTTTGTTCTTCAGTTGTCCTTTTTGTTGTTGGAGCCGATTCTAATCTGCAATATGCAAAATGCACTCTAAAAATGTTATCCAAGCATGTAATGTGGAAAAACCGTAATTAAAATTATCTTCGTTAATTTGAAATTTATGCATTTGGTCTCAATTATTCATATTTTTAGGATTGCAATTACAAATATAACAAACTTGGCTTGAAGATCCTATTAAAGTGTTGATTACTTTTCCATCAATCATTGTCATAACCATTGAATAATTAATAGTCACAATGCTATTATTTATATTTAATTTAAAAGACTTCAGTTATGCAATTTCTTTTTCCACTTTTTCTACTTTAATTTTTGTAATTTCTACCGTTTCTTTACAATACATAAATTTTATTGGTCTATAATGACGTGTATACGAAGGTGTTGGATTTTCTCAAAAAATCGTTTTTATTTTTGAAATTTGAGTGGTTCCCTTAAGTCCCGCAATGGGACCAAAGAAAATAAAAAACACTTTCGTCTGTTATATTTTCGCCGTTGAAAATTTGATGGTACTCATTATAACCAGAACTCCCATCACAACCCCACTTACATAAAAAATTTAAGTCTGTGTAAACTTTAAAAGTTATTTATTATTAAATTCAATAGTTTCACACAATCTACTCAATGTATGATCTAACAAATGTTTAAGTGAAACAGATGCTTTTTCTTCACTAATTTCTATGTTTTTTGGGTAACATCTTTCTTTCGCTAAACGAACACGATCATAAGACGGATAAATATTAACTCCAGGTTGTTTGGCCCCCAGTCTAGTTTTATGATATGAATCTTTCGTCATGCGTGTATTAACTATGAATGCTAAAGCCTCATTTTCAGTATAAGGTATTATAGTTTAAGATTTATTCAGAGAATTTCTATACGTTTATCTAATTTTAATAGCTCAACTAGGAGAGTACTCAGTTACTTGTGACAATAAGTCAGCAGCTGCACGTTTCCCTTCCGCGTATAAATTACTTTTCGTAACGAAAATTAACTCCTCATTTGTTGGCGTTTTCCTTAAATACTCAGTTTGTCTACGTTTTAAACGTTCACACCGCGTGAAATACCGCGACTTGTAGATAGCTGGCAAACTACTTCATTCTTTTCTTTTATAGGCATGTTAAAATCTAACTGCAGCCAGTTTTCATTTTTAATTAAAATTTTGATATACCCCGAATCTTAGATTCTTTCCATTTTTTATTTACTGAACTACAAAATCTCCTAATTTTCCCCTTAATGCATTTTTTGAAGTCCTCATAATCCCATTGATTATCATATTTACTATACAGGTGCATGGACAAAGTGTTTCCGGCTAGAAAATTGATTCCTCCCACTGTGTGACGCCTCATTTAAAATTGAGTTCGGCACCACTGCAAGTATATGACTTTATTTGTATTTGTATTTTATTTTATTTAAACCACATGAAACCACCCACGTTATGGTTATGAGTACCTAAATATATTGGCCTACCTAAAAAAATATTTTTGACTACATGATTTAATTATTATGATATTAATTAACGAATAAAATTCGATACAATCCTGAGTAATTTTTAAATTTTTAGCATTATACGTAACATCAACTACAAAATTGAGAATCAAATACTTTCAGGACACCTAAGTACTAGATATATTAAAATTAATATATTATGTAAACTTAACAATAAGTATGTCCCACTAAATTACATAATTGACTTTTAATAAGAGCAAGCTAGCTAAGTAACTGAATCATAAAAATTTACTCACTACTATAATTCTCGTAAGCAGCTGCAATTGATTATCAATAAAGATTTTTAAATAATTTATTTTATTTAAATATTTAAATATTTTATTGTTTATTACAGGACAGACTATTGACCTATTAACCAAAAACTGACACAATCACAATAAAACACTTGACTAACCGCCACTAAGAGTTATAAAAGAAATCAATGAAAACATTGACCGGAAAATATCGATGATGTATTTTGAGAAATAATGATTAATTAGATGATTAGAAAAACCAGTATATTATTATATTGTTTCAGAAATTTATGTGTTTAAGCTACACATGTTCAATATATTATTTATACAAATATATCACTACAGAAATTTTAATACGAAAGTAGTTACAAATTAAAATTATTTTTGTAATTTTCTTTAATAAATTGTATGTTATTAGTGGACCTAATAAAGTTCTAGCTTACATTGTTGTAAATTCGTATTTAAAATTATGTATTCAAATACTTTCTTTTTCTTTCTAACTTTATACTTTCAACTAGTGGCGCCTACATGGACGTAACTAGGAGAGGGCTTGAGAGGGCTTAGTCCTGTCCAAACCATTTGAGTTATTTCTAAAATATTTTGCTAGTTTTAGTTTTTATATGTATGATTATTAAAATAAAAATTATATGTATATTGGGCTAAAGTCCTTCATACTAAAAAAAACCCTAGTTATGTCTATGGGCGTTCACATGGGTTATAAAGTACTATAAATACACTGGTACCCAACAAGGAGTAAATTTGTTTACAATACTGTTTAATATATATTTTTGATTTTGGTAGATGACATTTATAAATTTTGGGAGTGGATATGTATACTACGGATGGATTGACTGCACTGGCTTATAAAAATTCTGTAGGCGCTACTACTTCCAACTAGATTGGGTCGACCACCCTAGTCATACATTTCCATAGATCTCGATTACCTTAATTCGGTATTGATAAGTATTAAATTACCATCCATAGTATCTGGGTTCATATCACTCTCTATTATATTTATACACTTCTTCTTCAGTCATCCTCTATCCATCTTACATCTTACCATCGACACTCAACTCATATACATTAATTTTCATAACAACAATCACTGCTTTTGAATCATCTTTCGTCATAAAATATTTAAATAATTTTTATAATATTATAATTCTTATGTGTCACAATTATAAAAGTATTATATAAATTAACAAAATAATTATTAACATCTATATCCATTATACTTAAATAAATTATAGATAATTATATATTTTAATACCAATACCACATATTAATTTAAAATTGTGAATATAAATTAATTCATTTACTTATTTTACTTTTAGCAAGTTTTATATTTGATAATAAATCTTCATTGGGGGTTTTAGAATCTAAATAAAATATTTATATATTCACTTTAATTTATTTATTTTTTGAAAAATATTACAAATTTAATTTTTAGCCAAACTGTATTATAATGTCAATATATTATATGTATACAAATACATTGATAAACCAAAATACTTAACTTGTCTAATTAAATACTATACATTTCGCATTAGACTATTATTGAAATATTAACCAAGTTGGAAAAATAAATGACTAATTAAACATATATTATAATTTTATAACTTTAAAAAGCATAAGAAATATAAAAAAAAGCGTTTGACCATCGGATACATTTCATGGCATCTTGATAAATAATACTGAGACAAGAATTAAAGAATCCATAAATTAAGGAATCAGAACTCCAGAATTTAACTAATGAAAACATAAAATAATGCCTTTATCCTTAGACGGAAGTCTCTTACTAAACTCATAACTAAACATTAAATTAAAAAACCCTTGCAAAGTTGCAACACACATACTCATTATGGATACTTAAATCAAGATTTCTACTAAAGTCAAAGTCAATGTATACAACCATAAACATTTAAAATATTATATTTACCAAGGTATTAAGAAACACATCTAACATAGATGGCATTATTGTAAATTTCATCAACTTCCAATAATCGAAAAATTAACGGGTAATTTATTAAATATATCCATTCCGGGAATCTTCCTAAATCAACTACTGTAATTTAAATACTGAAGATTTTGTAATCACTAATAGAACAAATACGCACATAAAATGTATTATCAACGATAAAATAAAGAATACGATATTAATGCAATACACGAAACACGCTATTAATAAACAATAAACATAATATTAAAGGAGAAAGGATTAAGGAGGTACAAACTTTTTTGTGTCTGCCAATAAAAAAAAAACTCAAAAAAACCAAACTCATTCAAAACCCGAATTAGTGTAATATACCAACATGATTCATTGAACGTTATGTTCCTTTTTATCCCTATGGAGTATGGAGTACATAGATATTAATGCATAAAGTAATAATAAACATAATTACTAAATACTAGTTTTGATTTGATTTTAACGATTAAATTAGTAATTTCGTCAGATTGTAATTGGTTATAATTTCATACATGATATCGAATTAGTAATTAATTCATTTTATACTAAGTTAAATACATATTTTAAATTATTATTTAAATTTTTATTTAAAATCATTTTACAACACATGTGGAATAATGTGTTGGCCATAATATTTTTGAGTTATTTATTGGTTAATAAGTAATTTATGTGTTATAGCTTATAGGTTCGGTAAGGTCCAATTATTTTTGTTTAACTTTAACATTATATGAGTTGCTTAACACTAAACTGTTTTTTTATATTTGACTTGTAGGTTAGGCTAGTAGGTAAGTTTTGATATATTATTAGGGATTTTTATCATGCCCAATTTAAAAATATTCAGTCAAATAACATTTTCTTAGTTTAAAATGAAAACATTGAAATTTTAACAATTAGATTCGTCCAAATGGATTGTTGATACGTTACTATAATTAGTAAAAATATTAATAACTTTTCATTAAATATGTAATAAATACTTACACTTTTCAATTTTAAATCCTGCTCTTCTCAGTTGTTCTTTCATAATCATCCAATAACAACAAATTCATTTAACGTATTATTATGATGTTTGTCTTCTTATAATTCTGAATTTAAGTATCAAATGGGATAATAATTGACGTGTATAGAATGAACAGAAATGGAAAAGGACAATTAATGTTCGAAACACAGTAGGTCTTAAAATCGACGAAGTAATTTATAGGAATCGAAGAATTATGAATATCACTAAACAGTAATATTTCCTTGTATAAGATAGGAAAAACACCTTGCTTGTCGTGTAACGTATAAGTTATAGAAGAAATTGAAGACATAATACAATGACGAAAGAAATGCTTTTTAATTGTAAACCATTACTTTTTGTAAAATAGTGCAGTAACTAATGATTCGTTTTTAGAACCCTGGATGTACGTTTAAATTATTTTTAAAATAAAGTTAATTTGCATTTTTTTTTTTTTTTTTTTTTTTTTTTTGCGTGATTAATTTACCGATAAAGTTTTTTATCTCTAATAGTGTTATTTCTGATTTTTATTAAAAAAAAAGTAATGCGAATATATTTAGTTATACTGTTATAGAGCATAGATTAAATATACAATATTATGTATAATTAATCTATGCATAGAGTTACTATAATTACATTATTACACGAGAAAAGGAAGAAAAACTAGAATAATTTAAAATAATTATTACTCCTCATTTTTATACATAATACCATCATCTATTTATACTTCATTCAGGACAACGTTAAATTATACATTAGACACTTAAAAAATAATAATGAATATATCAAATACTATATAAATTCATTTTAAAGTTATAATATGCACATCTTCTCTCTCTTTTCGTAAACCACACATACTGTTTTTATGTCACGACCTACTACGACATTCTATCACCATATGGATTTATTTTTAATTTAATAATGATAATAATCAAAATAATTTATAATAATGCACATACTTAGTACTTACCTACACATAAGTTATCAACTGTATACAAGGTAAAGTGGAAAATAAAAATAAGTAAATTAATTTTTTAATTTGTTTGGAATTAAAAATTTAGATCTACTAACGTCCTACACATTACTTATGTAAATTGTAAGAGAATTTTATATTTTGAATTTTACATAATAAATAATATACATTATCTGGACTAATATTATTATTAAATTATATCAAATATATTTATTACAAAATTAGTATTTTTTTAGATTATTTTTTTAATTCTAAATATTATAATATTTTTAAGAAAACGAAAATCATAAATTTACTTACTTCTTGAACAAAATTCTACCATAGTAAACATTAATTTTTTATCTAATTAAAATATTTTGAAATATCTTAGTATTGAGTCTTAATTATTTTTCAACATATAACTATTTACATAAATGAAATATATCTACTTCAAACAGAATAAGTTTTACATTTTATTGTAAACAATTTATTATTATATATTATTTTATAAATTTATTAACAATTGTGTAAAAATTTTTACTAAACGCTAATACTTAAATAAGAATAAAAAAAAATAGTCAACAAAAATGTCAAGTGTCCATTACAACTTTTTTTATATACACCTACAAATTATATTTATTTGATATAAATAGAAAAACCAATTTAACTTGATATTTATGAAAAGGCTGTAGACATCGTATATAAGAATGAATTGTACATTTTTATGAATCATAAAATATAATATATTTATAAAAGGTATTAATAATTATTATTATTTTAGAATTAATTTTATTTAATAAAGACTTTATATTTTATAAACCATAAATGTATAAATTTGCTATAGAATGAATACAGAATTACCATTTTCTTGTATTTTAATTAAATCTAATGCGAATCTTTTTTCAACGCCTATAACAAATAATAATAATAAACATATAACATAGTATTTACACAAAGATAAAATTATTTATTACACCATGTATGTATAACGACTTTCATTACTTAATTTTATTATACCAAAAGGAGTTTTTAAAGTTAAATATTGTCAAAGTATATGCAACCGTACCAAGCTAACCATCGTGTTGTAGATAGTTGAATTCATTTTGGTGGTTTTTTTTCCCATCATACAAAGTTTCAAACAGACTTTTATAAGTAAGTTGTCTTAAAGGAACTATATGAAAAATAATTCTATGTCTCTCAAACAAGAAATTCTAACTAGGAAATTGTTCACATGCGTGTGTTTAACATATATTAAGTGAGTAAAAAATGCATTTAACGGGATTCTTTCATTTAATAATGTAAATAATGATTTACTTTTACGACAGAAATTATTGGAACCATCTATGACAATAACAATTGGATTCTTTAATTCTAATTTAGATTGGATTATGAAGTTAATAAATTCATTTCGTAGTATCTTTGCTGTAGCGCTTTCGATTTCTACAAATCCAAGAAAATTTTTTACCATATTAGAAACAGAAACACTATAATAACTAACATGAAATATCATATATTTTTGTGCAGTAATATCAGTTGATTCAATTACACGAATATATACAAAATTTGGCAAGAACAATAAATTATCTTTAATTATTACAAATAAAATTAATGCAGCGTATCAATATAAATTGTATAATATGTAACTATTGTTTATAATAAGCAATTGAAAAGAGTTGAATAGAATACAGGTACTATACAATGTCGGACTGGGATCAAAAAGCCCAGTCTGCTTTTAGTTCAGAGGGGCCCGCCATTAGGTCCAAATATTCAATGCCAAAAATATTTTAACATTTTTTATAATTAGGGATCTATTTTCCATTAAATTAAATTCACCTAAGATACATATAGTATATAAAATTAATACCTTGTCATATTAATTATATAATAAAAGATTGATTTGTCACTTAAAATTAGATATTTAAAATTTTAATTTATTTTAGGAGTTTTCAGATATTTAAATTTTATGTTACTTTAACTCTTAATATGTTATACTAAAATTTAGTACAAAATATTTAAAATAAGCAAAATTCTTGCAAACAAACAAAAATTAAAATATACAAATTTATGATAAAATTAATTAAAATCAGAATCAATTTATTAATAATATCTTGCAGAAAAATTACATTAGTAAAACTTAACTTACCAAATATATTTTTAATTTTTTTTTTTTTCTCTGCAAAAAAGATATACCTTATAAGTTTAAGTTTTTACAAGTTCTTATATAATATTGATTAGACGTATCACACAGATTAATATTGTAGTTTATGTATTTCTATTAGGTTTTACGTATGTAAATACTAATATATTTATTATATAGGTACCTATATATGATTCATAATAATATTAGTTATATTATAATACTCAAAAGTTATGATTCACTTCGCATAGCCATAATTGTTTATTAAATGTTAAAGAAATATTATGTGAATAAATCAACAATTTGTATGTTAAATTTATAATTTATTATGTATAAATATATATCCATGTAATTTATTTTAAAAAGCTATTGCTTTTTAGTATTATAACATGACAATTATAATAACTTACTCAATTTTTGAGCGATATTCCAATTAGTGATACCCTTATTTTCTAAAAACATTAATATTATAAAAAAGTTGTATAAAATAATTAATAACTATAATCTGTACCTAACTATAATCCCAGATAACAAAAAAATAATATTTAAATATTAAATAAACAATTATTGTTTAATGTAATGATTTTAAAAATGATATAGTACTTAGTGTGTAATCATTAAAAATTATTTTATTTATATAAATATAATGTTATTTAATCACAGATTTAATGTTATATTACAATTTTAAAGCTATAAATAAATGTAAATTTAAAATTAAATTTTTTTAATGTAAATTTAACAATTATATTGAAAATTTTAACGTATATTACATTTATTAATTAATATTGCATTATAATATATTTAAAAGTAAAATTGTTCATTTTTTTTTCTAACATAATTAAAATTGTATTATAACCATTTACTACAAAGTCATAACTATATTTTATGAGTTTAAACTTTAAATAAATATAATATGTAATATATATTATTATGTTGTAAAGCAAACTATAAATATGGTCGAGCAGTCTTATTCCAGTAATTTAGATGATTTTACTGATACATGATGCTCCTATTGATATTGATATTCTAAAAAAATATATTTCTATAATTTAATAATTATACCTTAAATATTTTATTAAATACAGAAGTACCATAATGCAAATATTTGTTTGTGATTATTATATTTCATTGGTTATAATAATATCAATTGTAAAAAAAAAGTAATTAGTAATAATATTTTTTGGAAAACAAATAATATTCAATCTAGTTTATAATAATATTGATGCTGCAATCAAATAGGTACCTAATAACCTATCTAATTTAATATTAGGATAGAGAAGGTTAAAATGTATTCTGATCTATAATATTTAACCACCAAAATTGTCATATATATCTGATATTATAAATTTTAATTTTTACGTATCTAATAATAAGGAGATTATTACGTATACATCTACGATCTCGTAATTATTGTAAAACTATGTAGGTAAGGTTATTGGCTATTAGCATTACATATAATTATTCTTTAAATGCCATTAATTAATATAAGTGTAACGAAAAATAAAGTAAATAAATTTTGGGCATAGTATATATTATTATGAATTCAATTTCAATTTCGAATTCAACCCTCATCAACTAACTTTTATTATAACTTTTATTTTATTTGTGTAATAGGGTAAACACGCTGTACAGTTGAGCATAAGAAATTAAGATTTATATGCATTATGTAAAAATCGTAATGTAACGGTCTCGTTACATAAATATATATATATTATATACATATAGTACATATTTTACACTGGAGATATAGTCATAGGTACGAGTGTGCGTATGTGTACGTATATTTGCTGACATAAACATTCAAGGGCGCCGTGCAATATATGCATAGTCTCCCACGGTAACATTGTAATTATTGTCATTGCGTATTTTGTACGAGACTTCAGTTCTCCGCGAATAACATCCAGCGCAACACCCGAGACTCCGTATAGCTACGATATGCTACTTGTCAATGTAAAACTAATCAAAGACTCTTTTTGTAAGTTATATTGTATTTGTATTTGATAAGCAATTATATTTATTAATAATTACTTGAATTAATCTTCTGTTATAACGATCAAATCTTAATACCTTGCTCCCAGCTACGGTTACAATTTATCTAAAAGGCCAAACACCTTCCCTGGATAACTTATATTTAACAGGGTCATCTCCGACCACGTTACAGTAATATGTCAATCAAATATATATCAAACCAAAGTTTCTTCTTATTAACGGTACACTTGAAATTTGTTGATATTTTATTTGAAGAATCCCAATATTTTATTATTTTAAAACAAATAATAATAAATACAGTTCTAAAGTTAAATATTTTAATATTAATCAAAATTTTAAATATCATGTATATTAACTTACCTAAAGGTAAACCCTTAGACTAATATTCTTAGAGAGTATTAATGGCTAGATGAAAACGAAGGAGGGTAAATCCGGTAATTCTTACCTAAAGTAAAGGTTCCTTCTTGTTTAAAAAATTCATATGAATTTTTTTGATCGATATCATCTAAAAAAAAAAATAATGTATATTTATTTTAAAATACGATGTGAATATGTTATATATGCTTTTTATTGCAAAATAAAAATAACTTACTATTCCTTGGCATGTCTTGAGTAGTTATTTTTTTACTATTGATGTTTTGCTTTATAGGTTTCTTTACAATTTTACATTTCTTCTTTCCGTTTTTAAATATCATATTTTGTATTTTGTCTGCTTTTTTTTTTAGCAGATAGATAATATTCTACAATAATAAAAAATAAAAAATTCTAAATTTTAGTTATTTTTAACTTATTACATTCAATACGTACTAAAGTTTTTTCCTATTTGCCGTGCAGGGTAATATTTAAATTCTATACTATTGGGTTGAACCCTGTATTTCAACAGATGCTCATTATATGATTTTGGCCAAGCACATTTGTTATTATTAAACCAAAACGAAGGCACAACTTCAACATCTTCATCAGTAAAAAATACTACAATTGATCACATTTTCTTTTATAATATATGTATAAAAAAAAAAATTAATTAATTTTTACTTTAACTATAAATAGGTATGTTATAAATGAATAAGTTAGTTAAGTAAAATTTAAATATTTTGTCTAATTATAATAATAAAAATAGAAATGTATAGTTCAAAATTATGATTATCATATTATGAAAGTTTATTAAATGTTTAGATTATTTAATTGAACTATATGAAAAGCAGGAATTATATTTTTAAAATATCATTAATAAATTAATTCTAATTTTTATAATTAATAATATTTAAATTACTTATAACGTGTAAACTTTATCCGTAATTATATCGTAAACAAATTGAAATTGAAAATAGGTAATAAAATTACACAAAGATGTATTTTACAAACAATAAAAAGATTTATATTAAAAATGTGTAGCTTAAAACACTAAAATACTTAAACTGAAGTTACTCTGATTATTAAATGAAACAATTTAAACTAAAGATGCTTAGATTGTTAATTAGACTTAACGACTTGTTATACTTAATTTTTAGACATCACTACTGTCAACCGCGACCAAGGAAGTCCGAAGATGAGCAACACTGAGAGTTGAGACAGCCCGAGCTTCTAGGCCCGTTACGTACGATATTGTGTGAAAATACAATACTAAGAATATGTGTTTGTACTCAAATTGGAATATGTAAACTGTTTGGACTTGTTTTCACGTAATTATGCATTATTATTTACAACTAAATAAAAATATATCTACAAACAACCTAATTCATAAGGACTTATTTGTTCTAATAAACATTTGTTTAGAACATAATTTAAAAATATGTTCTAATATTATGTAGTAGTTCCATCACATGTTTGGTTATGAAATAACTAAGTCAGGTTAGGTTAGGTTATAACCTAAATACCTTAATAATTAACTTATTAATAACAAATAAAACTTACCAAAAAATAAGAAGGAAAGTTATAAAACTTTCTAACCGATGCCACAATCGCTCGTCGCGGTGTCAAACGTCAGACCTCAGTATCTCACGGAAACGATAAACGCACACACGAACGCTTGAACGTAACTAATATTTTAAATAATTCGCATTCCGTAAAATTATGATAAAAGGAGGGAACGATAACATATGTATCATGATAAATATTATAATATTATTATGATGATGAAGGCATGACGTTAATAAAATATAGTACGACAATAAAATTTGCTATCTGGGATTATATGCGTGTGTATAAGTTGTGCTTTGTCGTTAGATTAAATTAAAAAATTCTTATTATTTTTATTATTGTCTATTTGAAATAGAAACCACAAATATTGGGCCTTTACTTACCAATATCAAAATATACTGACTCACTTAACTCTTCTAAACATATTAAAACATGTTATAATTATTTACCACTAAAAACAATATATTATACAAATACCAAGAAATACTTCACGAACGTGTCCCCAGCCTCTCCCCCCCCACACACACATTTCAAAACTCATAATTTTTTTACGCAAATATTTAGCATGTAATTAGCATGAATTTGCATGACTACTATCATAATTTGCATGGATTTAGTTTCAGAGATATAAGAACTTTTTAGTGAGGGGGGGGCTGGAGAAACGTATACCCAGCCTCTACATCTTAAAAAAATTTATTTTTAAAATTATTTTATGACATTAATTAGCATGTAAATAGTATGAATTTGCACGACAAGGACCACAATTTGCTCGTTATTACTTTCCGTGTAAAAACGGATACGTTTACCTAGATTTTTCAAATAAGAGTTTGTCGGTTCAAATATTGTTTTAAACGTAGGTACCTAATATACTAAAGATATTTATTAATAGATAACAGTTGCAAATACATTAAAAACACAAAAACACAATAATTATCAAAAATATTGATTGGATAGATTGAATCCGGTCTAAATTTAATAGAGAGTATTAAAAAAGGCCTATAGGCCTCTAGGTCTCCAAGTATATACAATCCCCTTGGCTCACAATATATAAAATATTGTAGTATAGGTTTCCGTTTTATACTCGGATTTAAAGCTTTTGAATACTGACTAGTTTTTCACTCAGAAACTACATATTTAACTTCAATCAATTTAATGGCTGTAGTGAAGGGATAATAATTCTTAAAGTAGATTTAAATTCAGTATATAGTTTACTTGACAACGGTCAGCTACATTTTTAAATTTCATTCTTATACTACTGTAGTACCGTACATTGTATATTTGAGTTTTGAAAATTTTAAAATATATCATTTGTCTTTAAATAGAAAAAGAAACAAAATTCAAAAAAACATTCGTCTGATCATTGTCGAGTAGACTTAAAGCTAAATTCAAATCTGTTTTCAGAATTTTCATCGGATTATTACAGCAATCCGAATTATTGAAGTTAAATAGGACGATTTTGAAAATAAAATTCTTGCGTTCCAAACAGTTTTGTTGGTCATTTAAAATAATATTATTAATATAATATCATATATTATACTGAAATATTATGAGTCACATCTCACATATCAAACAGTTGAATTTACTACGCATAATTTCGTAAATAGTGTGTAATGGACAAAACCAAAAGATACGAAACAATAACAATAATTAAATAATTTCATTTAGTTTCGTTATGTCGTATCGTATAGGTATGGTTTACTACTCACACAAGTTACAACTACATTGCGTAACACAAATAAAACAAGAAATTGTCTATAAATAACTCTTATGAAACTGCCGATATCCAATATAAAAAAAAATGTTGGGAGGACGCTATATACCAATAAATAGTTTGTGAATAAGCATATTCGTATTTCCATCACTACTCAATTAATAATTATTAACAACTATTTTGGTATCAAAAAAAGAAGAAAACTTGGTCCGTGTTTCTACGTCGGCTTTGTTTCATTATTAAATTTTACAATGTTTTATACTAGTTTAAAAAACTGAAAAAAAATAGTTTTTAAACTTAGTATAATTAATAAAATATTGCTTAAAATTAAAAAAACCGACGTACCAACAGCAATTATATTCTTATTTTTATTCTTATACCAAAATTATTATTCTAAGATAATTTTACAATGAGTACTTACGGAAATACGAAAACACTTTTAAGCAGAATAATATAATTTTACGGCAGTATTGTGCTGCTTTTATGAATAGCGTTCGATAATGGTTTTATTCCTCTACTTCAATCAGTAATAATATAAAATTTTGTCCCCCAAAAATGTTTTTCTGGTTGCACCACTGTACCTGCTGGTTCCAGGTCGTACGGATTTCATTTATTTATGCTATATTAGTCATTAGTGCTATATAATAATATCTATATATAAGCTATAAAGAGATTATATTTGATTAACAATTATTGAAACATAATTCTTGTATATGGCTGTAGCCCCCACTAAATTGTTTTTACTTAGTTTCGCCTCTGATTATAAATTTGTTTTACAATATTATAAATAATATTTATAAAAGTAATACTAGTTTGTTGAACAGGTCGATTGACCTGTACTTATATTAGTATTTATACTATAGTAATTAGTAGGCACTACATCAAGTATCTACATTTCGTTGAAATAAAATATTAGTTTATCTTTATTATTCATAAAATGGTATACTAATACCTATTCTATATTTATATTCGCACGCTTTTTAATCTTATAACATCATACATCATTACAAATAGTATGATCCTAGTATGATCCTACTAAAGATACTATGATATACTAAAGTATATCCTTTAGTATGATTATTGGCGACTTCAGAGCTCAAATTTGATTTTCAGACTGTTATATTTTTATATTAATACATGTATTTATTCTATTTATCCGTTTTTTTATCCATTAGAACGTTATTTATAAATTATTTATTAGTAATTTAATGAAATACAACAACTTTTATATAAATATAATAAAACCGTAATACAAAAAAGTATTTATGCATCATTAAAATATTGCATTAATTTATCAAAAATTGAACTTCTTACGTCTAACCGTATACTTCTCTTCTAAAATTTTAGTAATAAATATTTTTACTCTAAATCTACTCAGATAGCCATATTATTGGAATTACTTTTACAAATTTCGCTACAAAAAAAATTAATTAAATTAGATAGTAATGTGCTTCTTTTTATGGGTTAGTGAAATTTACTAGAGTACAGTAATTTACTGAAATACAACTACATTGATATAAATATAATAAAACCATAATATAAAAAAATATATGTATAAAATATATATTACATAAATAAGTGTCAAGTGTGCCACGGCTAAAAATTGGTTAGAATTAGTGAGCCGTAAAGGAAAAATATTGGAAACGCTGCGACTAGACATTGTCTAGCGTTGTCGCGCCTTTTATATCTAGAAATTATTTTATATTATCAAAAGCATAGACAATAATATAATATAAAAAAACAATAGTTTTATAGAGATTAATTGGCGATTGTTAACGCTTGTAATTACATACCTATATTTTAATTATACGAATTGAAAAATATTATTATGAATTATGAATGTACATTTCATATTTATATTTTCATATTTTGAGTCTAGTAGGTTTCTGATGCCGTGGCCACATAGAAAACAAAATAAATCACTAACTAGATGTTTTTTCGTCAATGACAATAATTTTGTATAGTTTTCTGTGTAGATAAAACATAATTATTTTTTTTAAAAAATTATGACAAGATAAATATAATTCAAGCTATATTATATAATATATTTTATGAACAATATATGTATAGAAATATTTAGGCAAACAGTAGCATCAGCAAACAAAATATATCAATGATTTGTAGACTCACACTATCATACTTCAGATATAGACAGGTTAGAAGAACCGCCATCCGAAGTCATAGTTATCGTATTTATTCCTAAAATAACTAAGATTTGCACAGCAATCGTGCGCATAGCACGATCAAAATATATAAAATACAAATATTATAATCATAAACATTTCGATATCACATAGATATTACATAGCTATATTTTGTCAACCAAAATTATTTTGTATGAAATAGATATTCGTAAGTTACTAAGTTAAGTATTCCTACAAAATAAATTAGCATCCAATATTATTTATATACTTAAAATATCAATAATAATATAAATATAATTCAGGCTATATCGTATAATCGATTTTATGAACATTATATTTATATACATATTTAGGCAAACAGTATCTCTAATTTACAATTAATTTGTGTGTACGCGCTCGATCATACTAGACAGTTTTGGGAAGACATAAATATAACATTTCAAATATAAATAATATCATCGCAGCCGTACGTATTTTAGTCATAAAATTACACAATGTACACATTACGAACGTTCATGAAAGAATAAAATGCGCTCTCGATTTGTGGTCTAACATCACCCGTATTCACAGAGCGATATGCGATCGTCGCGTGCTTTCGCCGTTACAAAAGTAGTAAAAGCGCGTTCTATGATCAATTGCGTGCGTTTCAATTTCGGTATAGCGTCCTCTTAAGTAAATTTAAATAGTATACCTTATGTGGTGGCGAAAAGTTGCGTGTTTTTCAGTGTTCTACAGTCTGCAGTTATATAATTATATTGTAATAAAATGTGTAAACCAAAAGAGGTATCCAACACAAAATTTAACAATGTGAATTTTGGGAGTTTTAAAACGTCTGATAATTATATTAGATTCAATGTGATTATATTGTTCATTGTTTGTGCATTCAACTCTTCGACTAAATTTTATTATTTCATTGTAATCCAGCCAAGAGTACATACGAGTTTATCCAAAGGTATTGTACTGTACTAACGAACAGGAGCTTTAAAACCGTCCTTTCCCTTGAGCTCTTATGGTTGCCGCACATTGGATCGGATCGAAACGGAACGGAAAAAATTATTAAACATAATTTATTTAATATTTAAACTTAACTATCGTTTTCTACTTTGTAATTGTGTACACAATTGAAAGTCTACAACAATAAACTTTTTTTATTATAAACATTTTAATATTTTTCCGATATAAATAACTTTAAATAACACAAACAATTAAAATATATCAGATGTAAAAATTATATGTGAAGTGCAGATATATTTATATTTATTTGACATAGGTCATAAATACTATTACGAATCCGTTATGAAAGAAAATGGCTGGGAAGAAATTTCAGAAACCTAACAAACAAGGTAAATTTTTTATGATTTGAACATTTTTGTATTAATATCTTGTGTTAAATAATAAGTAATATATGAAATGAATATAAACAAATATTTATAATTAGTACACACAGTGTGCGGACAAAATTCGTTTTTGTTCCGACGCGTTTCAATAATATAAACTCGTTTCCGTTCCATTCCGATACAGTGTGCGACTACCTTAACAATATTCTAGATATAAAAATAATGGAAATTATTAAATATATTACATAGAATTTGTGTTTATCAGTTATATAAATTATATTTGCAATTTTTAACATATTAATCTACTAAGTAATAATATATTAAATAATAACACATTCTTACCCATACACGTTTTTGGTTCGTCTACAGCATAAAAAAAATGAATAATAAATGTAGGTACCTATATAATATCTATAATGACTTAATAATATTATGTCTTATTCTCATATCAAATTAAAAATTTAAATAAAAATAACAAATAAAAATATTTTTAATAGTATAGGCACACAAAGGGGGATACTTAGGTGTGCTTAGCACTCCCAAGTTCTAAATAATCATTTCCAGTATTGGTGGTGATATGGGAGCTAACCAAGGCTTAGTCCTCTAAATTATTAATTAGTCACTGAAGACTCTTTTAAAAAAATATGGGTAAAATCTTGTATCGTATAGTATTTCTTTGAGTACCTAGGTATGTCAAAAAAAAAAAAAAATGGTACTTATAATTTAATATATTTTATGCAATTATCTAGTATTCCCTAAATTCACACCCAAAGTACGCCTATGTATATTACATAAATTCATTATTTTAAATATTTACGTGTATCGCAATAATAAGTGGTATTCATTTTAACTAGAAAACAATAGTTAGATTGTAATTATATTGTAATTAATATTTCGTTAAATGTTTATAAATAATAAAATTAATTTCATTCTTACGAGGGTCATAAAAGTCTAAAATAAAAGATAAATATTAGATGATTTGATGGTAAATGTATATTTAAATAATAAATTGTATTATTAAAACATTATTGGTTATGAGAAATTGTCATATCAGTCATAAACTACAGTTTGAAATTAATACTTAAGTACCAGTTAGGGATTTATCCTTAATTTCGGCTGAAAATTGATTTATCAAAAATATAGATTACAATGATTACATTTCAAAATGTAAAAATATATAGAAGAATACCTAACTTACATTTTTTGGGAACAAACTTCATCATATTTAATACATAGCTTCTAAAAACACCTAAAAGAATAAAATATAAATAACAATAATAATAATAATAATAATAATAATAACAACAATAAATTACCTTTTAAATTCCATTCCCAAACATCTATATCTGCTATATGATTAAAATAAAGTATAAAAGATATTTAATAATTATGGTACAGAAATATTTTAGATCGTGAGAGAAAATATATACTTTGATTATATTTTAGTAAGATTAATCCCTACGATCCCTAATAATATACGATAAATAATTTCGTTCAGACGATAACTACCACCAACATTAAATAGATAGAAACACATAAACTATAACAGGGTACATATTATAATTATTAGTTGTTTTGTGTGTACCATAGTGACATGACTCCACGTACGTGTCCTTATCCCCCACATTTAAAAAGACATAATGTTTTTACGAAAATATATATAATGTAAATATATACTAATTAGCATGCTCGAGGATTTTCATGAATAGTTTCACAATTATTTGTATGACTAAAACATAAAAGTTATAATAACTATTAATTGGAAAGCTGAAGACAGCCCCCACTCCCTTTCAAACGTTAAAAATATATATTTTTATCATTTGTTATGTCAATAATATAAATTTTCTGGAAAATAACCATAATTCGCTCATGATTATAATCCTCGAGTGTTCACAATATTAGTAGTCCACATTTATTGTTTATCATAAAATAATTGATTAGGTCATGTTTTAGTTAAACAATAACATAACAACAAACATTCAAAATATAACGTCCATTCATAGACGTTATTATAGATTTATATATTTTATATTATATATAATATCTATATATTTATAGATGGTATTTTTCTGAGTATTATATACATTAAATAACTATGTGAATTATGTTTTTCTTTCGTTATATTTAACGTGCTTTATTCTTTTGTCCGTATTTCTATTTCTATTCTAGTGTTTACTACGTCATTTAAGTCTTTTATTTTGTATGTTCGAATGTATTTATCTTCTTCTACGTTCAAGTTAATATATGTTGCTGGTTCTATTATTGATCTTGGATCGAAATCCCGATAATTTTTTTCACTTTCTATTTATCATGGTAAATTAATACGTCTAACCTTGGTCCTCAGTTTTCAAAATAAATATTAGATTGTTGTGTTAATTTCTCATCACTGAATCGCGGTACGCTCGTAATTCAAATATTTTTTAAAATATAGCAAAACATTGTCTTAACTCGCCCAAAACTAGTCAGAGTGTTTGATCCTTCAAATCGAATTGTCGAAAATTCTCTCCTCATATTTAACTCAATTCCTAGTTTGTAAAAAATAATTTTTTGTTCAATATTTGCAGCAATGAAAAAATTTGATTCGTTCTCAAATTTTACTAATAAAATATGATTTTATTTTATTAGTTTCCTTATAGAAAAATTTGTAATTTTATTTATCCCCTGGAATTGGTAAGATACATCTGTGTGGTATTATTATTTAATAATTTTTTTATTTTATTAAATTATTGTTTTTTTCAAAATGTGAAAAAAGTCGTACAAATACATACTAAATATTTGCAAAAAAAAAAATTATGAGTTTTAAATGTGAGGGGGCTGTGGATATGTACCTATGACTTCTGATAATGAAAAATCGTTTTGATAACTAATTTGATCACTGATATTGCAAAATAATTAGATTTAATCAAAGTATACACATATATAGTTTTGATACTTTTATCAATTTAGTGATAAATTGAGTAATTTTTTATTAGAATTACATACTTAATTGAAAATGAAATAAAAATTCCCATAGTAGTTTTGATTTATCTATAAAATATCAATTCGTAATCAATAGAAGTCAAATTTAAATAATAATTGCAATTAATCATTTTTAATGGAATCACGTCAAAAAAAAAAAAATTAATTATAGAAATTAATACTTACCAATTTCAATACTACATTCAGCTGAACAATTTATATTTTATATTTAAATAATAACTTTATTAAACTTGTAAATTATAACACCAATTATAATTTGATAATTTCTATAATATATATTGAATAAAATTCTATTTAATTCTGTATGATTTCTGGTTTTTTTAAATTTAATATCATCAGGACCTTCAAATTCTCCGGAACAACCAAAATTACATCAGTTACTCATACCTAGGTCCTAGACATTGTTATAGAATAGTACTAATTTTATATACATATATCAATACATTACTTTATATTTACATTATACAAATATGAGTTTCCACGTGTACATCGACAGCGTATTGGTGGGGAAAACGAAGGAAATTGACCCACTTAGATTTTAACTTAGCGCACATTTTACAGAAAAATATTACATACAATAATGTCAATAATGTATTACCTAATGCGAGTTTGTTGTAAATATAGTTGGAGAGAATAGAAAACTATCATTTATATATAATTGTAACAATATACTAATTAAATTAAATTTTCAGATATAAATTAGATTATAAACTTATTATAAATTTTTTTTTTTATTTTTCCTCAAAACTTTTATATTCATTTTATGCCTAAATATAGAACTTTGAAATTTTTCCAAAATTGTAATTATTTTTCAATAATGTTTAATATATTTTGAAATTATGGAATTTGCGGTTTAAAAATTTAATTATGATTATGCTCATTTCTTAACCTATAGTTGTAAAAATATTAGACAATCAACAGTGCTATTTTTTTTTAATAAACATTTGAAATTAAAATTTTGGATGAAATCGATAAGAAATAGTATTCTTATGTTTAAAAGAACTTTTTTGGATATTAGATGTCCCACAAATTGTGTATGCTTTTGATAGATATTTTTATCTAATTAGTACTAAATTACCATTAATAGTACCAAATTAATACTCAATACTAAAATATTCAGATCATTATTCGAATTTTTCAAAAGTTTTTCTTTGGAATAAAGAAAATTACAGTAAATGGTTGACAAACGAAAAAATTCACGGAATCTGCGTTTTTAACGAACTTGAATTTCATTATTTTATGATTGGTAACTAATTTATCAGTTATTAATTTATAAAAAGAAATATTATCAGTTTATTTAACTATATCAGAATCTCTTTTACTAATACAACATTATTACATTATTTAAATATTAATTATAATATAACACAATAACATTACACCACTGACATACTTGAGGACCATAGAGGCGAAAGGGTAACGCCCAGAATCGACTGTCAAGTATTTTTTAAAATAATTTCTATCTTTATATTTTATATACACCTCATATCTAAAGACGCTGCACATTAACATATTATGCCAATTAATAAATTGATAATAAAACTAAACAATAAATGGGCTCAACTATAAATTACTTTATTATTGGCTTTAAATAAAAGGAAACTAACTAACTAGGTAGGTAATTGAACCATAAAAACTTACCACTATAATATTGGCTACCATCTGGAATTAATTATGAATAAAGATTTTTGAATAACTAATATTAGAAATATTGATAATTGTCATGTCATACGGTCCTCGCATATAACATCGTATCATGTTAACTATTTCTATTTCACTCGTTCCTATGTATCATGTTGAAATAACTTGAAAATGTCCTATTAGAACTACTTAAACGATTAAAACAAATAAGTCGATAATTTTGAACAAACATTAATCGGATAAGTTAACTTCAACAAAAATAATAACTAATAAATAATATATATATATATATATATATATATATGACTAAATGAAAAGAAAAACTGCTGTGGAGTATCTCTATTAACAAGCACCAGCTACAGTAGGGATACTATTTATAACACAATAAAATTGAAGTAACATTATATATTTTAAAAAGCATAGGATAATGTATATTATATATATTTTTTTTAAATACAATTAAATTAAATAAGTAAAACAATTTAAAAACCAACCCACCAACTGAACTTGAAACATATTTATAATATTATTATATTAGGTATAGTGTTTTTCGAATTCGTTTTTATATAATAAACATTGTTCATAGTTTTATAAATATAACTTATAAGAAGTGATTCCATTACGTAAACATTCGTCAATTTGTTTATTTTTGGTAATTTGGTAGACTGTTTTATGCTATTGGAAGATTCTTTAATTTTTTTTTTTTAATTTATTATCCTCAAAACAGTTATGTCAATCTCTTGCTAAATGTATTTCATGAAATCCCATCATCTGTCTGTATATAGTGATTCTAAACGGCGATTAAAAATAAAATAACTGACCTAATTCAAAGATAGGGTCCACCAGTTAAAAAATCATAAAACGATTTATTAATTTTCAAACGAAATTTTTTAGATAATAATTTTTCTTTAATTATATCAAACAATATTTTGAGATGACACCATTTTTATTATTATATGTTATTATAAACGTAAATAAATTTATTAAATTATATCCATGCAAATTTATTACTTACCAGTTAGTTTGGTTTTTTCAGCTAATTAATTTATATTATATTTTTAAATATTATTAACTCTTTTAAATGTTTAATATCATTAATTAACATTACTCAACATAAAATGAATCGTTCATACATTAAATAGTAATAATAATATATGAGATGGAATAAAAATAAAATATTCTCGTAATAAGGAATTGATGATGTGTATTAAATACGTATTAAAAGAGGTCAGTATCCCGAAAGTGTTAAAATATTAAACACTTCAGAAAATACCTAACAATTATGTATATATTAATAATAAGCATATATATCGAATAAAACTTTATACAATCCTAAATGATTGTTAGATTATTAGCATTGTAACTTCAACGACAAAATTGAAAATCAAACATTCTCAGGACACCTAGGTCTTAGATACATTAAAATGAATACATTATATATACTAAACAATATGTATGACTATATAAATTAACTTATTATTACTTTAAACAAAATCAAACTATCTAGAAAATTGAATTATAAAAACTTACCACTAAAAAATACTTTACGGTAATCTGAAAATAATTACCAATAAAGATTTTTGAATAATTTACATTGTTGACTATAATACATGATAGACGGTCGATCCATTAACCGAATATCTGATACAATAAAACACCATTGGAGTTACTAAAGAAACCCAATATACCAATATATTTTAGTATTTTTTAAATTAATTTTTATATTCTAAAACTATCATATTTTAAATATATACACATATCACTTCAGAAATTCCAATATGTAAGTAGTCGATTATTTTTTTTAAACAGTTTTTTTTATTATTGGAGGATACTTTCAAAAATCATAATTTACATTATACAAATATGTTAGGTTTATTATTAAAAATCGCATTTGAACGTAGGTACAATCTAAAACCTCTCTTGAATCTCTATTATATATTAATATATATTTTTGAATTTATCAATATCAACACAGTTTTCTTCTCTTCACCTTGTATTTTTCCACAATTTTCCTCATACAAAATGTTCGTTCCATTGTTGATGTTTCTGGAAATAACCTATTTTTCAATACCATAGTTTTATCTCACTCCTTTTTTCTTTTTTTTTACATTTTTCTAAGCAATCAACCTATAAAACATAAGTTGTATACCACTATAATTATCACACACTAGTACATTTTTCTTATTTGGATACCAAAACACTTTTTCCGTTCCTCATTTTCTCAGGCTTATTATCAAATTCTTTGTAGTATTAAGTTAACAAGTAGAACTAAAGAACTAAAATAAATTTCTCGTTTTTGGAAAACATAAAAACATCCATTTAAAGGAAATATTATTATCTATTTAATTATTTGTTTATTTTACAATTATTCAGTTTTATTAGTTAGATTATTTATAGATGATTTTAATTAAATATTATTTCACGCATACAAATAAATAAAATATATTTTTTTGAATTTTGAAACTTAGAACTCATTAATACTAACATCATCTAGCATCACGAATCGTTTTATTTCAGACTAATAATACAAATATAAATAATTTATATTTAATATTATATTTATATAATAATACTGTATTGTATACTTATAATTAGGACCCGGGAGTTCATGCATTTACATGTTTTTACTGAATGGGCCAAAAAATGGCTAATTCGGCTACAAATTTGAATATAAAAAAAATAAGGGCATATTTCAGATTTTTCAGCGCATTTGATAGTTTTTAATCACATAAATTCTTGCATATTTTGGTAGTTTTTAACGCATGAACTTCCTACTAATAATTAACTATCATTCACATTTTACACCAATTTAAAAGTTCTACAATATTCTACCCCCCCTCCTCTACCACCCAAAAATTTAAAAAATTTCAACCGCATAATTTTTAGTCATGGATACTCGTTAATAACTTGATGAACGAAAAACGAACGCGTTCATTTATCTGGTGAACGTGAACTCCTTCATCTGGGAAAAAATGAACGTGAACGTAACATTTTTTAAGTAATCAACGTGAATGTGAAAGTATTCACTATATACGTGAACGTTCCAAACACTGTGAGTACATTAGTTTGGGTAATTAATTATATAATTCGAATATAATTGTAAACTCCCCTAAAAACAAACATGTTTTTTTGATCACATCGATATTGATGCTTCATAATATCTGCTTGCTATTAATAAAATATTATAAAAATGTATTGTAAAAATATTTCACAAAATATTAATTCTATTTGATTTTAGGATAGTTCACATGTGTCCTATTAGTTCATAATATAAACTATAGAACTACAAGTGTAACTTACATTTATAGTTTCCATTATATTTTGACGTTATAGTCTTTATTGCTACACTTTCAGGCATAAATGGTGGCAGTTTATTATTTTTCTCAATTAAACTTGTAGATAAATCTATAAATAAAATGAATAACTATTAATTGTGTTTAGTTTAAAAAAATATCATTAATTTGGTATAAATTAAAATCAAATAAGCTTTATTATTTATTATTAATATTAATTTACTTACCAGCAAGGATGACATCTAGAATTTCTTTTTAAGTAATTTTTTTTATTTTATTACCATTTACAGTCTTATACAATTATTGGAATCATAACAATTATATATTAATATTTATTAAGCAACTTGTGACTATAGTATCCACAACGAAAACTCACTCCTGATCGTCGAAAACCTAGTGATCATTTCGCCTCAGTGATTGTCAAAATGATTATACAGTACGTGCGGGATCGATATAGTTTGAGAACCCATGGCTGTATGTGAAGTAAGTAGTGCGGGTCGCGGGACACAAGGACCAGTTTTCGTGGTGTAGACTAGTCATATTATATTGTCATATTTCACATAGAAAATACTATTTTTTTGATTATACAGATAATTTTTTAATAGCACACAGAAAAACAATACGACGATACGGGTCAGTTTTTTTTATAATCTTAAGATTATGGCCTACCAATCATCTCTGACAAACAAGTTATACTACATATTATTAAGTTAATCAGTGAATAACAAAATATTATCAGTTATTTTTTTTTTTTTTTTTTGCAAAAAACAATAATAAACTATTAAATAAAGTAAATACGCATACGTTGAATTTTTCAACTTTTGTTAAAAATTATCAGAGAAAATAGTAATACAATTTTATTGTTATTGAACTCTAAAAAAAATATAAGATATTAACTTTCTAACTTCTGATTTCCATTAGATATCACAGTACATACAGAGTGGGATCATCATAGATCTTATATATTTCCATGTGAAACAATCAAACAATAATACCAAAATAAAGCGTAATTTATTTTAAAATTATTGAATAATAATACAATTTATATTCTATATAAATATTATAATTTAATTAAATAAAAACATTTTTGAAATAATTCTCACCGACACATCTCGGATATACTGCGTAGTATAAAAAATATAAAATTAACTAATTATTAACTTGATTTCTTTACATTATTAGAATTTATTATAATAGTATACAATATAATATTATTTCTTGTGCACTGTCTTACCAATAAATAAAGATTTATAACTTCATTTTTCATTTTTTTTTTTTTTTTTTTTTATACTTATTAGTCAATTATATTTTATTAATTTGTAAAAAAGTTTTAGACATTCAATTGAAAATAGTAAATATTCTATACAATTTTTAGTAGCCCTAAAATAAGTAATTTTATTAAAATTCGAAATTGTTAAAAATTATCAATAACTATGTGTAGAAAAAATTATCAAAAAATTCGGCATTATTATAAAACTTTGAAGTTAACCATTTTATAATGTTCTAATATAAATAAACGTATTTAAGAAATATAATTACGTAAAGGAAATATTCGAAATATTTGTTTTTATTGTAACTATATATAAATACAACATGAATAATATACCCACTGATATAGAAAATTTAAATGAAAAACGGTTTATTTTTTCCTTATATTTACTTATTTATCTGTTATTTATCCAAACTTTAATAATGCTTAGCGTGTTAATTGTTTGAAATATACATTTAAAAAAAATATATCTTTATACATTTTATTAATAAATAAAATAATATAATAAATCCATTTATTTATAGTTAATATGTGATTACAAAATAAATAGGTAGTTATCAATTTTTTATAATTGTAAGATTATCGTATTCTAATAACAACAAAAAGGAAATGTATATTTATCTTTATTTCACGTTATTTAAAAATAATAATACTCCATTCGTTTATAAATGTATAAGAAATTATCATTATATATTTTACATATTTTTTTATTAGTTTGCGTCAATTTTGGTTGTAACAAGTAGTGTAACTTAACATTGGCATTCCTATACTTATCAAAAAATAAACATCTAACGATTTATATATCTATTATTATTTAAAATTAAATTTATTTTATATCTACTACAAACATAATCATATTTTAAAATTCACAACTTACTCGATGAAGTATAAGCGGTATTGAAAGAGAAAACAATTACAGCAGATTTTAATAAAATATTTCCAAAAGACATCGTGTTAATTTTTTGAAAATAGTATCTAGTGATAATTTCAGTAACTTATGAAAATCGAATTACAAAAACTTTATTATCTAAGACTTTTCTAAAATGAATTTAATATAAAATAATCGTACAAAATATTATTATATTTATTAACAACTGCAGTAGGTATGTAATAAGTAGGTTATATATTATATATATATATATAGGTATATAACTGAAGAATAATCGATTTTTTCATAATCATCTGAACAAACAAGTTCAGCTAAATTAAATTGCGATGCTTATGTTAAACTAAAATATTTCCAAGGTAAAAATAAAAAATATTTTGAGGAAAAATAACATATAATTTTTTCAATATTATCGTCAGATAGAGAAGTTACAACTCTTTAATTTTTTCTTAATTATTAATACACTGATACATATTTAATAAACTTTTTTTTTTCAAAATATAGAAAATTTGTATTGATTTTTCAACTTTTAATATAAGTTAATCGAAACATGTTTCTAACAAATGTCATAATATTTTAAAAATATTATATAATTAGAGTAAAGTAAGAGAAGAACAATCATGGTACTCTTATATTTATTCTAACAATAACTTATTGGAAAATATATGGATAAGTTTTGTGCAGAAAAACAAATGATTATGATTTCAAAAATAAAATTATTGAACATTCTCTTGATTTTAGTAAAATTTTAAAAACTCATCGAAAATAATTGAGATTTCTGATATTTAAAATTGTATTCTTTCACTTTATATGTATAGCATATCTATACTGGTTATATATTAAAACTTAAAAGTAAAAAATCAATAATTAGATTACGTTTAAGATTTCTACTCTAAAAACAGAAAATTGAATACAAACTAATCAGGTTAATATTAATTTATCTACTTTATATTAAATAAAAGAAAGAAATAATTAATTATATTATTTATCAACTTATCGTATATATATATAATTTATCCTTATAAGAATCAGTAATATTAACTAAAATTAGATAAAATTATTATTTATTTCAAAAGTGAAATATAATAACTTTATTATTAAAAAACGTGATTGTATTCCTTGAAAAATATAAACATTTTGTCAAACTAAGGTACCTAGTCTAGTAAAAATCTTTGAAATTAAGAATTAAAGTATTATAATATAATGAAATAAGAAAGATTAACCATAATTATAACCATTTATTATTCTATAGAAATTCAAAAAACTTTATTCGATTTAAAATTTAAGCAATTAATTAAATTTAAAATATCAATCTGAAACTTATTGTTTACAGTCTCACACTAAATTGCATACGTATTTTTACGAAATAAGAAATAATACAAATTACAACAAACATATTATTTCTAAGTGTTAAAAAACCAGTTGTTTATATGTATTTAAAAAAAAAAATAATTTACTTTACTTTACTTTACATAATAAAACCTGTTTTACACAAATGAAAATACCATAAATACCGTAATTTAAAACTCTGTTTTTACACTTTAATCTCGATAGGACAACCTGTATACGAAATTGCCATTGCTAGACACAGATAAGACACGATTTTTCAAAAATGAATTAACCTATTCATTTATATCAAATTCTTCCGTAGAACAAAATATATATATATTCGATTTAGTAATTGATTGTATATTATACAGTAAACTTGAATTCCCTATAAATGCGTGATCATAAAAAGTTTTGATTCTTAAATACCATAAATATAAAAAACTTTAAAAATAAAATGATATTATGCCCAAAAAACATTTTTATAATACAATTTTACTTCAATAATTATTGTTATAGTTGTAGTAGTAAGTGTAGTAGTCGCCATATTGTGGTACATAATTAAAATTCATACTTCATAACAATAACTAACTACATAATTTAATATTCCATATAATCATAAATTCACAACATAAAACACTAAGTATAATATTTCTATTCGGTCTTATTACCTAGAAATTTAAAAAATTCGTAATTGTTTGAACTTCGATATTAAACAATATTTTGGTTTTTAACTATTCTTAATGTATTTGTACCCTTTTGAATTTCAAAATTTTATATTTAGACACAAAATAAATTTAACAGTTTCAAAAAAAAATTTTATATTTAAAATATCTATTTAAATACTAAAAAGAAATTTCAGTTAGAGTCGTTACGTTCTTAATTGCATTGGTTATTATAATATATTTTAAATAAATTTTTTCATAATTACAGTTTACGTAAATTTTTCAGTTTTTAATCATTTTTGGTAGTAAATATACATCATTGTAAGACGCTTCGCTCAGTATCTAAAAAACATCTAGTTCTAGTAATTAAGAATAATGATAATGATTCATATAATCTGAATAAATGAATAATATTAACCGTGTATCTAGAAGAATATTTTTAAGATAATATAAACAGTTTTTCTATCAATACCACGAGAATAAGATTTGTCCTTGGCTAGAAGTTATATTTAAACAAATCTTTTGGCATTTATCCAATGATATACAAATGTAGATCACACTGATGGTTCTAAACAGTTTAGTCGTGCAGCTCTCATTGTTTGAATTCATTTTATTAATAATTTTGTAAGATATTTTATTGCAATAGTAATTTATATGTGTTTGTCTAGTGTATCTTTACAATTATCTATATACAGCTATAGTCTTATTCAGAAAAAATATTATGGACGCACCTAATCACGGTTCAGTTAAGGTATGAATAAAGAGAAATGACTAAAGTACATAAATGTTTAGAATATAATCTAATAATATATCTATTAATCAATAAACATTATCTGAAGCACCATGTCCCAACCTGATACTAATTGGTCCCTTCCTCCGTATACTTACAAACCCAAAATGAACTGAAATGTCTTAAACAGATTAACTATGATGGTATGGTGTAGTATTCAGAGGCGCATTTATGGGGGAAGTAGAATAAAACTCCCCATAATAAAAAAAAAATTGCTATTAGTAATATTATTTTGCCACCTGTTTTAGATTTTGCATTATAATACAACACGTCATGTTTATTTTCATTTGTTTGGAATTTATTTTTTATATTATCAAACGGTGAGAGGGGAGGGGTTCGGTTTTGAAAGCTTCTAAAAAAAAAATCTGAACCCACTATTATAAATTGCATAATACGCCTCTAGTAGTATTATATGCATTAATTGATTACATTTAATTATGTATGTATGTAAGCGAAATTACAACAAATATATATTATATAAATATAATATAATTTGGAAATTATATTCAACATTAATTTGAAGAAAATAACTTAAATAATTTAAAGTATTAAAAATATGTATTTAATCAAAAGAAAAATTAGGATTAAATTAGGACATAGGGTTATTATGGATTGAGACTTTCTATTAATCACGGTTAAAAATCATCATAAAAATAAATAATTCTATTAAAAAAATATTGCACCAAAAGTAATATTAATAATATGTTGACTAAACACTTAAAATAACATGTGTATAATTTAAAATAATAGATTGTCGTATTGAAAATTAACAATTTTAATAAATATTAAATTTTATGTATTTAGTCTTAAAATATGTAGATAATAAAATATTTTATTAAATCATGTGACAGTAGTGACTATACAATTATAAATAATAATTAGATTCAAATTAAATGATTATTGGTAAAAGAAAATTGATATAGAAACTAGAAACTCAACTCAACAGTTGTAACTTGTCTCATTTTATTTGACGGATTTACATAATATGACGAGAATGCAAAATTTTTCAGTTTTCAATTTAATATGTGTGATATTTTCTAATAACTTTCTGACCATGATATATAATTTTTTTTTAATATATTTATAAAAACTTAAATAAACTATACAGCACAAATTATTTTAACTTAATTATTTTTCTTTTTTTTACATTAGGTATAGTACACGGATTATCTGAGTAGTTACAAAGAATAAGTTACAGGAATTTAAATATGTTATAGGATATGGATGATATTAGCGAAGTATTACAGAACGTATCTAATTTATCACATGAAGATTTGAAAAAACAAAACCGAAATCTACAAAAATTCTTAGTAAAAGTCATCGACATGTTAAAAGAAAAGACCGATCGGTGTGTTACGCAGGACAAACAAATTGAAGCGCTTAAATTACAAGTATGTATTCTACAATAAATTTTAATATTAAGGAACAGTCACTACTTATAATTCATTAGACTATTTACGTACCTAAAGGATAAGGTTTGGAACCACCAGCCCGAAAACGTTAAGTTTGTTTAGTTAGTTTTGTTTAGTTTTAAATGTAATATACAACTCTTTTTCTTCTTCTACTAAAGTACAAGCCTTCTCACTGAAAATCTGGATTCCCATTCCTCTCAGTCCATGGCTAATATTTTCATATCAACACCTATATTCTACCACTTCTAGTAACATTAAACTTGTTTTATAATGTATTCAACAAAATTATGACTTGATTGTAACATAGATTTGACGACCTGAGAACCTTGTCTTCTCTGTCGGACTCTGGGTTTCAAATCCCATTATCTCATCACCATCATTTGTATGTATAATACCTGCATTGCTTGGTAAGATAACTCCATTAAAGTATTTCGTTACATTCTGCATCGCAGTGGTATCCTTAATTCTAAATTTTTAAATATTATTCAAGTATAAATAAAATTTTAACGAGTATATGGACTACCAAAAAGGTGAAGAGGTGAAGATGGTTTCTTTCTCTCATACTCTAAATACAATTAAATATCTAAATGCATCACTTTATAGTTATGTTATACATTATCATGTACCTACAATTGATTTGCTCATTTTTATGTCTTCAGTCAAATTCATTGAAGGAAGTGGTGAATATCACCAAGGACATGTTGGCTATTCGTAACATAGAAGTTCAACGCATGACGGAAGATTTAGAAAGTTTACAAGGTAAAATCAATGATGAAAAAAGCCGTCACAGCACAATTATTGAAAAAATGAATATAGCCGCAAAGTGAGTATAGAATAGAATTTGTTAAAAATAACATACCAAATAGATACGATAAAAATATAAATTAAATTTTTTTAATCTTATTTTTTTTAACTTTGACCACTTTAAATCTAAATTTAGATGCTTTTTTTTCTAAATGAATACTGACTAGTATAATTTTGTATGCAAAATATACTTATGCTTGTAAGTGTGGCGTCGATTCGGTTCAATTTGAAAATATCTTTAACTCTTTATATAAATGTACCGTGTAAATTATAGTATATTGTACAAATTATCACTCTGACATATAGAAATGTATAAAACACTAAAATATAATAATATAATAATTTATCTTTTGTATGAAAGACTTGAATTATAATTAATAAGGAAGACATTTATATTTTCAGGTTGAACGACGAACTCCGATCTGAATATAAACAACAATCCGAACGATTTGAAAATATGCGCATAAAATATGACGAAAAGTGCTCTATACTCTCAGAAGAAAATAAGAGACTACAAGAAGTAATACCTACCCCAAAAACAATTGAATAAAGAATATAATAGATTATTTAACTTTTAATTTTACACATATTACGAATATTTGTAACTAATATTACCGCGTAAATTACATTTTTCCTTTCTTTTTATTATTAGACTATTTGATAATATTCGATAATTGTTGAATATTAAAATAAAATAAATATTATTCAGTAATACTTTGACTTCCAACATCATCTTCATGATATGAAAGAAATTTAATCATCATTTAAGGAAAGATAAATTACAGTGTACATTTTTAATATAATAAAATCGTACAAAAATAATGAAAAAGTCTAAAGAATTAACTATCAATATTGTTATATGCAATGGATGATTACCACCGTAAATAAATATTTTAATGAGTGAGAAGGAATATAAGAAAAAAAACAAAACTTCTAGCCAGAGTCTGGGTATAAAATAAAGATATCATTATAGATATAAAATATAAATAATGTACATAATGTATTTAAATGTTAAATCGAGTTTCTGTATATCTTATAATATTAAAAAAGTACGATTCAAAAGTAAATTAAAATATAACACTTAGACTATTATCTATTTTACATAAAAATCACAACATTTATAAATGTTATAATTTAAAATTAATATTTACCTATCATAACCAATTGATATAATTTGTTTTAAAAAATAAATAAAAATAAAACAAATAAAAAATATTAGTAAGCTGATTAATTTTTTAATTTTTTAAGAACCCCGAAATAACTAAATAAATTTGATATTACAATAAACACAGTTAATATTACCATATCATATTAAAATGCATCACTAATATAACCGTATTTATATAAAACTTCATCTCCGTTAAGCAAACAATCATTATTATTGTTGCATGCTAAAATTTAATATAATGAAAATTGTAAGAATTATAAAAATTATAAGAAACACTTAAAAGTTTTATACAGTAATATATTAATTTATGCTTACGTAAAACTATTAGTTTCTCCCAAAATAAAATAGATACAGTTTCAAAACAAAGAAAATATATTGAAAAGTATCTTAGATAATAGAATAATTTCGGTAAAGGCGTAATTAATACATTAAATACAAAAAATATATATTTGAAAATTACATTTAAATTTTAAGTTCACTTGCTTCAATGTCAAATAAGCACCACAGAGTGGCAGATAGAAAGTCGTAAATTGTGTTAATTATCACAATACTTTCTATACTTCTGAAATATGCTTATAACAAATTTCCTGAAATGACAATAATAGTAGGTATTACTTATGAATTTATGATCATAAATTATAATTCACATTATAATGTTTTAAAATAATTTGCTTAACGTTATTATACGATTATTTAAATATAATTTTTAGATATAATATAATTTTACATGCAAATTAAAATGTTGATTTTTATAAAAATTGTTTAATTATCTGTGACTATATTATAAAATATATTTTTACAAAACTAATTTTAATATTATTAATTCAAGATCTTGGGATATTCAGTAAAATTTACCATACGAAAATGATGCAATCGCTATATAAAAAATACCAATAACATATAACCCCAATCGGGCCGATTGTCTTTTTTGTTCAGAAGTATTATTTGTCCATTTCTAACTTACTCAAAAACCATAATAATGGAAATGAAAAAGCATAGTAGAAATTTTAGAAAAAATTGAAACTAAACAACACTACTGCGTCACACAAATAAAACAAGAAATTACCTATACATAACTCCTATAAAACGGCCAGTATCGAATACCCTTAAGTGACAATATTATTATAGGGTTGAGCATCCATAGCACCATATGCGTAAATTATTGATAATTTCGTAACGTATTGTTCTTTTATTGGCTATACAATTTTCTAATGTAGCTATTGTAATCACTTACTACCCACAAAACGAAATGAAAATATTTTATTTTTATTATTACTGAAGTTAATTAATAAATTACTAATGTTACTAATGTAGGGCATTTCTATCGGTATATACTATATTGTTATATTATATATGTAATTTTAAAAAAGTGGGAAAGTCGATTGTGGACTTTCCTCCTTCGTCCCCTCGGAGAAATTAGTGGTTTATTATAGTTATTAAGATTTGAATGCAATGATATTATATTAGAAAATATAATTCTGAGCGAATTTCAATATATTACAATATTATATTGATAATCCATTCCAAAATTTACCACGTAAATTACATATATAAATATGCAAAATAAATTTCAAATCCATACGATCAATAATCAAAAAATTATCATTTCATGATAAAAATTGTCGTCACGATATTATGTAAATAAGTTATATAATATATGAATACGTTTCTATAAAATTTCAAACCGTTAAACCAAAAATTGCAGGTAATATTAAATTTTTTTGGAAAAATACAAAGTTCTAAATATTATTAGCCCATTGCCAAAATAATATTTTTAAAAAACACATTCAAAAATTTTAATTTTTCGTGTAATATAGATATTGTAATTAATTAATAGGTCTATGACACTATAGATATTGAACATAAAATGACATATTGTACATGTCTTTACTAAAATTTGTGAATTTTTTGGAGTATTATTTTTAAAATAAAACAAATTAAGTAAAAAATAAAGACAATTTTAGTTTTAATATGTGTACTGTGTGTTGGAAAAAAAGAATAAAACTAGATATAAAAATTGTAATAAATTGCATATTTAGCTAACTTATAAATACATTTATGCCTGCTAGTGGTTTAAAACCTAGAATCCACTCCACATGGCACTCCAAATGTTTAATCGATTTTCTCTATTCTAAATAATATTCAAAAAGTTGGAATCAAATAGGACCCCCAAATTTACAATAAGTAAATACCTATTGAACAGTAGTTTTTTTACATAATTTATACATAAAATACATATACAAATAAACTTACGTAAGAAAGTAAATATATGATTATGAAATGTATATAAACATACGGTTTGTAAAACTAGGTTATTTAATTCATTAACGTAAAAAATTTTATTTTATTTTATACATAGTTTTAATATTAGTTTATCATTTTTTCAAGACTCAATAACATCTAATATACCTTAAAAAATTTACTAAACATCTTAGATAATAATTGACATTTGTAATCATATTTTGTTTACCATTTCAATATTGAATAAATTACCTTATGTTTATAAATACAATAGTATTAATTTGTATTTTTTTTTTTTTTAATTTATACAAATAAAAAAGTATTAATAGGCAGGTTGTTTTTTCATTTTTTTAAGAACTCCGAAATAACTGAATATATTTGCTAATACAATAAAAGAAATTAATATTAATATATCGGAGTAAAATGCATTACTTATATAACCGTATTTATTTAAAACTTCTTCTCCGTTCTTCAGACAATCATTATCATTGCTGCATGCTGCAATTTATCATAGTAAAATTACAATTATAATAAACATTTAGAT
>CM023360.1:1910143-1922379 GCA_013282895.1 Eriosoma lanigerum | reverse complement strand
ACTCTTTTTAGGTCATTATGTTTGGCCAATAGTTTTATAATTAAACGACAATAAATCAATAAAAACTGCAGAAAACGGCAAAATATGAGAAATCTGCATTTTTAAGAAACTTGAATTTCATTATTTTATGATAATTAATTTTCCGTTGCCTATTATTTGATAAATAAATAAAATGTATAAAAATAAATATTATCGTAGGTACATTGCATATTTTACTGAATATTTTTCGCTCATAATCGTTTTTTCTCGAATGTAATATTATTGCATTAAAATCTTATATTTAGAATATAACACAATATTTAATAACTCACATTAGCAAAAGACAATTAAATTGATGCGAAATTTTTTGAAAAATCATTGATAATATTTGATAACAATTAAACTAGAGCACGAGAAAAATAAGAACTTTGAATCAATAAATCCAAGCTCTATTCTAATAAGTTGTTCTATTTTAACAAATCTTACACAGTATGTCACGCTGAGGAAACCATTTACTCGTCATCACATTTTTTGGTTTATTTTTCATTACTCCTTCATATTTCCATAATACTCTCTGAGGTAATTTCCCTAGTACTTCCTTAAATGCATCGTCAATGTGATCCGGCAATGTGGACATTGATATGACTGATCCGAAAGTAAAATAAATGACTCCGTGCGGCGAGTTCTCAATGAATTCCAATATATCCTATAAGATTAATACTTATAATATAGGAATGTAATTATTGAAACAATTTTAATTATAATATTACGTTATAATTGATACAGTTGTTAAGACAAGTGGGTATTAGCTATTAGATATACTTCAATCGTGTAAACAAATATTCACTAGATCATTCAATTACTTACAAATGTCAGTATTTCTTTACAAACATAATATTACCTATATAGTCATAAAGAGTAATCGTAGAATTAACATTCTATATAATTAATACTTTTAACATACTTATATATTATTATTTTTAATTAATGATTTCAAAGTTATTATTATGTTAGTGTATAATGTGAAACAAACCGAAATAAGTTATATGTCTATAATTAGTTTAGAGATAACATTATTGGGTTTTGTTTAATAATAATTAATTAATATATATAAATCGTTGATCATTATTGTAATAGATAATGAATGAATTCATGAGACATGGTGTCGTTTCTGTCTTTGAATTACAATCCTTTCGAGGTATTGTATATCTAACTTTATATACATCAACATTTCTTTAATTTATTAATTTTCCTGTTATATTATAATATTTAAAATTTTTAATATAAAAATATTATATTTTATATGTATCAAGAGCATAATAATCTTTAAACATTATATCATTGCCTTTATGTTATATTTGTTAATATGGCGTATTCTACGTATGTGATCATCGGCGAAGGGATCAAGTAGATCAATGGCAAATGCAACACCGCGGCCACGTATGACGCGCATTCCGACGTTGTGACCTCGGCTATGACGACGTCGTATTTGTGCGACTCGCGATCGTTCAGTAAGTCCTTCATGCGATGATTGTCGTAGATGATACGGCAAAAGTCTCGTGTCATGTTCATAACAAGCGGCAACATGATCGTTAGTTTCTCGAATATCGTGATCGTTTCCACCGCGTTCATCGCGACTTTCATCGGCATGTCGCCAGATATGTCGATCTCTGTGTAGTTGACGCGATCGCCGTCCAGGAACGGCGTGAAAACGGTCACGTTATGACCGTTGTCCGTCAGAGCTCGGAGTACTTCGCTCATGAAATTCCAGTGACTCTTGCCGGGAATGTTCTCAATTGCGAGGATTCGCAGCGAGTTCGCAAGCTCGTGTCCCGGCAACATCACTGCGAACAGACACGCCGTCGCCAGCGCCGCGCAAAAGTACATTATTACAGCGCGATCGTTCCGAAGAAACTGATCCGTAATGTCAAACGCGTAACGGGTTTATGATTTTTCTTCATTAAGTAATAGCTACGAATAATCTAACCTAACCTACAGATCGATAGGAAATCATTATTTTTAATTGCGTTTACAATGGACGAGAAACGCCTACATATGGTTTTTTTTTACGTACACACTATTTTCGCGTGTATGTATTGTTATTTAATCATTATTGCTACATTAAAAATATTATGGATGACAATGATAAACGTAATTATTCAAAGATAGATACCTCTTTATTTATAATATCACGATTAATGCAATTAGTTTGACTGTTGTAAATATACATGCATTGTGAATTGAGTAATGTCATCTATTATAGGTAGTTATAATATAAAACAAACAATTTAATCATAACTTGTGTAATTATAGGTATATTATATTGTGCGTGCGTTTTAATTTTTGAAAAACCAACCAACAAACCAATATTATGGTTATTAATTTGTCCAACTTTATAATGCCCTAATATTAAAGTTTTTTTTGAATCGTTTTTTAAATTATTAATTTTATACTATATACATAATATGCATTTTACTATACATTTATTTTTGACTGTGTTCGAATTCAATTTAAATTGTTGATCGTATGTTGTTAGCATAGTTATTTAATCAATGTCTTTATATTTTTACATATTATATCCATAATAAAAAAAGAATATGGTTTGAAAATTTAAAATGTATGCATTTATTAATTCCGTATTAATTATAAAATGTAATTTAAATTATATTCTTCCGAATTATGGTACCATTTAATGCCATTTTACTAAATATTAATTGTTATTAAATATTTTAAAAAAATACCATTTTCGATATTATAAACTTTCACTTTAACTTCAGAATCAAATATATATATATACATTTTATATATTTATTAAATTTGTACTTTTAATAACTGTATATTTATTTTTAATTTTTCTATTTCAAGGTTACGCCTTACGTATGGTATTTCTTTATAAAGTATTTTATTTAATAATAATTGCATTTGTAGTATTCAACACGATTATAAATATTATAGTTGCATACTTACTTTCGTCATATGATTTTTTATTATTTTGAATATCACGATTTATATTATTCCGCTATGAACAGAAAAAATTGATATTTTGTATAGGAAATAAAAAATTATATTGATGATAACTAACAAATATTAAATATTAGTTTATTCGTGAAAAATAAATCAATTAAAATTATTATTTTACAATGAAAACGAGAGTAAAAGAAGAAAAAATCGATCTACGTACTAATTAAGTACTCGTATTAAACATATATGTAGATAGATAAATATATTTGCATTATATCATGTTTTTATGGAATTAAACACAAAATACCTATTATAATACAACTAATAGTGTGAATTGTTGTCATATTTTTTGTTCTTCACGGTCAAAACATATTTAATTTTTTCATTGTACTTAATTATGGTACCAGCTACTGTCTCATTTGGCATATGCATGCGTGCAAGAAATAACTTAATACACATTACGGTTCATCAAACACATTTTACGTATTAAATGTAAATTATTACATTTTAAAGTAACTTTTTAGTTAACTAAAGTTAAAGTTAGGAGGTTTTTTTTAACAAAGGTAATTAAAATATTTGATTTTGATTGTTCTCAATCGTCGTCGTTTTGCATGAATGAAGTTTTAAAGTCATTGAAGACCGACCCTGCAGTAATCGCGTATTGTCGGTCTGCATAATAGCATTCTGGGATCGGTCTCGCCACCAGTTATCAATTTAGCCTCTTGATTGGTCATTTAGTTTTGCCACGCTTTTTAAAAATTATCTTTTTATTTTCTTATCATATATATCTGATCACATATCTAATAATATTTATATAAAAATAATTAAAAATATAATATATGATTGTTCAAAGTTCTAGACTTGTTTGATAGTATATACCTATATTATAAAATATGTTAATTATAATAATATAGAATAATAATATATCTGGCATAGTGTCTCAATAAAGTTAGTACTTAAAGTAATTTCATTAATTTATTGTAATTTGGAGACTCAAAGTAATATATATATATATATATATACCCTAATTTTGAATATTGTATCTAACTGTCAAATATTTCCTATATTATTAAATTTCAGTTAAATAACTATTACAATTTAAAAAAATGTTTTAGTATGTAATATTACTTTATTATTATTTCTTAGTTTAAAACTAGGCTAAGGACTAGGTACCCACCTACTGACTCTAAACTGTTAATGAGGTTATTTATGTACTTTAATCTAAAGGTTTTGCAGAAGTGCAGAACTGATGTTATGGTATTGCCAAATGTAACAAATTAGTGGCAAACAATCCTAGAATTAAATTTAAAGTACCTACTTAAATGTGAAGTATAGCAAACAATTTTTTATGGTAGGGCACATTGGATAAAGAGAACTTATTTCACTAGGTACAATATATTTATACTTTTTTGTATGTCTCTAGCATTTAGTTTTATTTTAATATCAGTTTCAGTTCGATCCTCACATTTTGTGTTATTTTATAAATATATATATATTTTTTTTTTGTTGCTCTAAGTACTAACTTTATTGGGACATTATGCCAGATATATTAACATATTTTCTAATATAGGTATATACTATCAAACAAGTCTAGAAGTTAGAACAATCATGTATTATATTTTTAATTATTTTTATATAAATAATATTAGTTATTTGATCAGATATATATGATAAGAAAATAAGAAGATAATTTTTAAAAAGCGTGGCAAAACCAAACGACCAATCAGGAGGCTAAAATGATAACTGGTGCCGAGACCGACCCCAGAATGCTAATATGCTGCCAGTCTAGCGTTTCCGACTAACCGCATGATGAACGTTGTTAGTGAGTTATATATAAATCGGCGAATTTTTTTTTTAACCATCATCCACGCTATATGGCGATTGTGGTAAGATTCCGAATTTCGAAACTAGGATTATAAAATTATGAATTTAGTTTAGATATGATAAGTCGAATTATTCGTCAATGTGTCATAGAGCTCAACTTTGAGTTTCTTATCAAAAATTATAGACTAGGTACAGATTGTTATAAATTTCTAGCAAAAGAATATTTGTTTTGTGTTGTAGTCCTTAATAATTTTGAGATAGATATGTAAAAGTGATATAGTTTGTTCTATCTACTCGTATTTTATCTATATTAGTAATTATAATAATATAGTTTTCTTTAAAATATTTCGTATTTTGCAAAATGTTTGATAGCAGATAGTTCATTATTATAGTTATATTATAAAGACACTATAGACGAATATTGAATTTGAATAGGGACAGTCCACTTGTAAATTATGAAGAGCGTTTGGTATAATAATATATTTATAAATAGTCTATTCTATAATCAATGTGCTATTAGGTACAGAAATATTGTTGTGTAAAGGATAAAAACTAAAGAGTAAATTAATTTTTTTTTTTTTTTTTTTTTTGGGGGGGGGGGGGGGGGGGTGTTGGTACTGGTTTACTAAGAGATATTAGTTTATCTAAGATATGGCTAGAAGATATATATATATATATATAGATATCAATTTATAATACATTTAAATCATATATTAAAATATAATTACAAATTTAAAACAGTGTAAAATATTTAAGAATAATTATTTTCTATCCGATAAGTATAGAACCTATAAACTTTATGTTTCTTATTTTTCGTGTACCTACCTATCGATGGATTAAATTTAGTTTTGAATGGTTCTTTTGTTTGAAAATAAATTAATAAAACTAAAAGGGTAAATTAAAAAAAAATAATAATAATTTTATGTTAGTGGATAATGTGAATGAAACCGAAATGAGTTTCATGTCTATAAATAGTTTTGAAATATCAATATTGGGTTTTGTTTAATACTAATTAAATAATATATTTAAATCATTGATCATTATTGTAATAGATAATGAATGAATTGATGAGACACGTGTGTCGTTTCTGTCATTGGATCACAATCCTTTCGAGGTTTTGTATAACTAATCACAGTCTTTTTTTCTTTTTTAGATTTTAGTGCTCATTTAGAATTTTTTATGCCTCCATTATACCTTTAAATCTATCTCAGTATCTTCACTACAGTCAGTTTATTTTTCTTCGAAATTTGACTTTTCCTTGTCCGTTCATCATTGTTCAAATTGACTTTTGGAACTTTTTAAATATTCTGGAAGGGGGGGGGGGGCTATAGGCTCACTACTTAAATCTTAAATTTAACAAAAGTTTTACATGTTTATATATATCTTATATACATCAACAATTCTTTAATTCATTAATTTTCCTGTCATATAATAATATATTAAATTTTTAATATAAAAATATTATATTCTATATTTATCAAAAGCATAATAATCTTAAAACATTATGTCAATGCCTTATGATCATGAAATACAAATTATAGTTGTTGTACAAGTGGATTGTGTATATGTTATAAATAGGTCTTGTCCGTGGCAGCGCGAACATTTTAGGTTAGAGAGACAGCTGAATATTTGGCCTAAACATCTCCCCCACCACAAAAACCATAAAAAATTTAAATATTCTTGATTAATCTCTTTAGTACGAAAGTTCTGGATATTGTTTTTTTATTATTAAAAGGGCTAAGTTTCCCAAGCCACTCACTATTTCCGCCTATGATTACATCTATCCCAATATTACTTTCTACATTCATTTTCAAAACAATTCTCATTGTCTCATGGATCATTTTTTCACATGATATGTAAAAGCCATCGAAGCAAATTCAATTCTCTCTCAATTACTCCTCAAATGATTCGATTCCTACACTTCCCTTAATGTATTAATTTCTTATTCCATCTTTGTTATACTCACTTTCATACTCAGCATTCCTAGATACCTCATCTCCGTCAGGTACACTCATCTTATACATTGATTAATCATCATTGCGTGTAGTATAATTATGCTTACATGAGGTATAGTTTTGGGAGTTTTCAAATGTATGCCACCGACTTCCACGACGCTGGGCAACAGCGGTCTTGCCGGCTCCGAAATATAATGCGTGTTCGTGAACACGATCGAAGGTTTGATTGGTTCGACCAGATCGTACGGCTGTGGGTCGATCGCCTTCAGTTGCTCTTCCGTTCGTTTGATCGTGAACATGCTGTACGCCAACAGCACAACATTCGTGAACCGTCGCGTAAACGTGGTGGGAACGCCGAAACGTGCCATCAGGTGAGACACTGTTGCCGGATTGGGAACGTGGCCAAATAAGGTGTACTCCATGTATGTTATCATCGGCGAAGGGATCAAGTAGATCAATGGTAAATGCAACACCGCGGCCACGTATGACGCGCATTCCGACGTTGTGACCTCGGCTATGACGACGTCGTACTTGTGCGACTCGGGATCGTTCAGTATGTCTTTCATGCGATGATTGTCGTAGATGATACGGCAAAAGTCTCGTGTCATGTTCATAACAAGCGGCAACATGATCGTTAGTTTCCCGAATATCGGGATCGTTTCCACCGCGTTCATCGCGACTTTCATCGGCATGTCGCCAGATATGTCGATCTCTGTGTAGTTGACGCGATCGCCGTCCAGGAACGGCGTGAAAACGGTCACGTTATGACCGTTGTCCGTCAGAGCTCGGAGTACTTCGCTCATGAAATTCCAGTGACTCTTGCCGGGAATGTTCTCAATTGCGAGGATTCGCAGCGCGTTCGCAAGCTCGTGTCCCGGCAACATCACTGCGAACAGACACGCCGTCGTCAGCGCCGCGCAAAAGTACATTATTACAGCGCGATCGTTCCGAAGAAACTGATCCGTAATGTCAAACGCGTAACGGGTTTATGATTTTACTTTACTAAATAATAGCTACAACTAACCTAACATAACCTTCAGATCGATAAGAAATCATTATTTATAATTTTTAATTGTGTTTATGGTGGACGAGAATCGTCTACATATGGTTTTTTACGTACACACTATTTACGCGTGTATGTAGTGTTACTTACTCATTATTGCTACATTAAAAATAATATGGATAACAGTGATAAACGTACTTATTCAAGGATAGGTACCTCGTAATTAATATCGCAATTAATGCATTTAGTTTGATTGTTGTAAGTGTACACGCATATTGTATTGAGCAATATCATCTATTATAGGTAGTTATAATATAAGACAGCCAATTTAATCATTACTTTAATCATTACTAGGTATATTATATTGTGCGTGCGTTTTAATTTTTGAAAAACCTTCCAACAGGCCAATATTATGATTATAAATTTGTCCAACTTTGTAATGCCGTAATCTTAATTTTTTTTTTTTAATCGTTTTTAAAATTATTCATTTTATACTGCATACATAATAGGCATGTTACAATATATTTATTTTTGACTCTGTTCGAAACCAACTATAATTTTCGCTCGTACGTCTTTACATTGTTACATGTTATATCCATAATACAAAAAATATATTGTAAATATTTTAAAATTTACGCATTAATTAATTTTGTATTAATTATAAAATATAATTTAAATTATATACTTCCATAATATTGGTACCATTTAATACCATTTTACTTAATATTAATAAATAATTTATATTTTTAGAAATACCATTTTCGACATTATAAACTTTCACTTTAACTTTAGAATCAAATATATATATATATATATATACATTTTATATATTTATTAAATTTGTACTTTTAATAACTGTATATTTATTTTTAATTTTTCTATTTCAAGGTTACGCCTTACGTACGGTATTTCTTTATAAAGTATTTTATTTAATAATAATTGCATTTGTAGTATTCAACACGATTGTAAATATAATAGTTGCATACTTACATCCGACATATTATTTTTTATTATTTTGAATATCACGATTTATATAATTTCGTAATGAGCAGAAAAAATTGATATTTTGTATAGGAAATAAAAAAATATATTGATGATAACTAACAAATATTAAATATTAGTTTATTCGTGAAAAAAATCAATTAAAATTATTATTGTACAATGAAAACGAGAGTAAAAGAAGAAAAAATCGATCCACGTACTAATTAAGTACTCATATTAAACATATATATATAGATACATACATACTCATATATTATCATTATATCATGTTTCTATGGAATTAAACACAAAAAACCTATTGTACATACTACTAATAGTGTGAATTATTGTCATATTTTTTGTTTTTCAGAGTCAAACCATATTTAATTTTCTCATTGTACATACTTATGGTACCAGCTACTGTCTCATTTGGTATATTCATGCGTGCAAGAAATAATTAAGTAAATATTACGGTTCGTCAAACACACTCTACGTATAAAATTTCAATTATTACATTTTAAAGAAACTTTTAAGTTAACTAAAGTTAAAATTAGGAAGTTTTTTTAATGAACCTAAGCTAACCTAACCTATAAAGGTCTCTATGATTCTAAAATCATAGCCATTAAACTTAAGTTGTGGCATTTGAATTAAACTTGCAGGTCACTTATTGCTAAATTTAAAGAGTAGAATATTTTCAAGGTTCTTATGTATTTTTGTAAAATATCATCCAACAACGAAAGTATAAGTATTTTTATTATTATAATAATTATAAGTTCATTGTCAAATGATATTGAACAATAATTCCACGTAAGAATCTAGATAATGGTTATTTTTTAAATATGACTTTGTTTTTGCTATAGTTTTCTGTTAGATAAACAGAAACAACAAATAGGAGTATAGCGTCTTTTGTGAACGCCAGGGCTGGATTGGATAAATTTGACCAATTGTATATCAATATTTTACCGGCTCATATTTTATAATTTTATCTTTTTAACGTATATATATATATATATATATATATATATATTTCTTAATTGTTTATAGTAATTCTATCAAATTTTATTACAATTGTGGTGTAACACTAATATTTTTTTTTTCTATTATTTTCAACACATTGCCTATTTACTTTTTTACTGGCCAACCGAGATTAATGTGCACGTTTCTACTTAAGACTATTCATTATTATAGTAGAGTAAATGGTACTATAGAACTTCAGTTTAATTCCATCATCTATTATTAATTAAACAATAATTTCGTGTACGCTTAAAAAATAAATAGAAATAGCTTGTCTATCCATGTAATGGTTTTTGGGAAAACTTTACATATTGAACTAGATTACCTACCGGTATTATCTCAATTGATTACATTCTGACCCGTTCGACCGATGACGTAAAATTATAAATATTAAAGAACTATTATATAACTTAAAGCCTAATTACATAATGTAATAATTATATTTGAAATAATTCGTTTTGCTGTCGATAATATTGTATATATTAGTGTTCGAGCATCAATGCTTGTAATAAATACGATTTCTAAGCGATTCTAATTGACCTGATCGCATTGGTGATTAAAATAATTGAATTTTATTGTTCCCGATCGTCGTCGTTTTACATAAATGAAGTTTTAAAGTCATTGAAGACCAACCCTGCAGTGATCGCGTACTGCCCGTCTAGTGTTTCCGAACAACCGCATGATGAACGTTATATATAAATCCATGTATTTTTTTTTTTAACCATCATCCACGTTATATGGAGATTGGGGTAAGATTTCGAATTTCGAAATAAGGGTTACAAAATTATGAATTTAGTTTAGATATGATAAGTCGAATTATTCGTCACTGTGTCATAGAGCTCAACTTTGAGTTTCTTATCGGGAATTTTAGATTAGGTACATTAGGTAGATTTAGATTATGTCGGGATTGTACGGTGACTGGAATAAGTAGAGTTATCTTATGATTTGCCAAAAATCGTTGAACAAATCGATGAACGTGCTAATGCATTATTTGAAGAAGTCACTTACCGCTTACCTAAAAATGTGGTTATTTTCTTTGTACTGTGTCACGCAAAATTTTCAAAACTTCATCGTATTTTGTTTTGCAAAACATAAGATATCTCATCAATACCAGTCTTCTCTATAGTCCCGATATAGCCCCCTGCATCTTTTGGCAGTTCCCAAGATTAAGAATTCCATTTAAAGAACATCGGTTTGATGTCACAGAGAAAATTCAAACAAATGTAACGAATGCACTAAAAGTTATTGCGAAAACTGACTTTTAGAACTGCTTCGAGTAGCATCGGTGAGAGTATATTCTGTAGTTGAATGGGGACTACTCTTATGGATTTCACGAGTCTGATAATGATAAATTTGACTAGTACAGAATTATGAATGCAGGTCGAATACTTTTGAGACAGGCCTCGTAAGTTAAATAATTTAATTTTCTACTCAATATTATTCATTGAAACAAAATTGGTTCCTTTATATCATTTTTTACCCAAACATTATTATTTCTCACAAAAGTATTTTAAATTGAGGAAAATGCTATTTTAGCATCAGATTTTAGTTATCAATTTTGAATGCTGAAAATAGTTGTTTTGTAAAAACTGACTGAAGTTGTTAGTCAACAAAAACCTGTGATACTATTCACGCTTGATCAATGACAAGCGTTTAAAACTTGTTAATATTGCGTTTTTTTTTCTTTACTGTGGTTAAACATATTTTACTAAAAAATATAACAAATGATTGTATTTATATATATTTATAATATTGATAATAATATTTCCACAAAATAAAAAAAATTTTTTTCTTTATAATGTACAATGAATATTTGCAATAATGTATTGTTAATTTATTTACATTTCTTTTGGGGTCTTGTTAATTGTATGAAAATAATTTTTTTACAAGTAACTAATTTATTTATTTCTAAATTATATCTATCATTATATTAGTTTTATGACTAAATAGCATTATATGACAACAATGTGTATGACCATGTGATCTAATATTACTTGGTCTCAGACTTCAATGATGCTGAATATGATGCTCAGTAAGTTCAATTGAATCATAGGTAAAGATTTACTAAAAGAATTAAATAAAAGTACCAAAAAATATAACATGGATACTGTTGAAAATATGCTTGACTTGTGGTATGGGTAGTTATTTACATAGTTTATTAATTGGTAATAAAACAATTGCAAATAAAAAAATAGTAAGCAAATATTAATTATATGATTTTTTTTGAAAATATTCTTTTCTATATTACTAGATAACAGAGTAAATAATTTTTACATTATTGTGTTTTAAATTGTAAATGATCAAACTATAAGGTAATGTATTCATATAAAAAGTTTGTGTACAAAAACCTTCATTAAATGCCAATACTTATCTATTAGTTAAAAACATTTTTTAAGCATGTTCATGCTCAAAGTATTTATTCATTATTTGCGTAACTTTAGGAAGTATTTGGTGGTAAAGTGTGAAACTAAATAACACTTAACTCATAAGCGGTTATCTGAGGGGGGAGACTTGGGGGG
>CM023360.1:1830676-1903967 GCA_013282895.1 Eriosoma lanigerum | reverse complement strand
CTTAATAATTATATCAATTTCTATATTAATATGTTTAAATTTAATGTAATATATGTAATAATTTATATAATATACAATTTATATTTTATGATTAAAAGTGATATATAAACTTATTATTAATGCTAATAGAAAAAACTATATTTACCAAAAAGTATTTGCAAGTTTACTTTTATTACTATCAACAAATTATTTATGTAAACACAATAACTATACTTTTCATATTAATTGATAAATTAAATAAATTAGTATTAAATAAATATATTTTCAATTTAGTGTGTAACAGTAATGTACGAGTATCAATATTTATCAATAATTATTTGTATCAATAATTCAGGTGTCCGATAATATGCTATGAATGTTTTATTTAATTTATTTGAATATTTATAATATAATTATACCAAATTAATAGACACTTAATAATCATTACATAAAAATTTGAATAAATTCATGTAATTTGACACACACAATTGTTGCACACATAATTATCATTAATCCATATAAAATAATAAAAATTATATTTTACCTGCCAAGTTAAAAATGTTCTAGTAATACATTTGGCAGCTGAAAGTGTATCATTTACCCTACATCATAAATATATTATTAGATAATACTTGTAAAATTAACCATTTCTATTTATAAAATTAGTATTTTAATATTTAATACCTAAGAGTTTTTTTTTTATTAGACAAAATTTGGGGACAATTTTGTCGTTTGTGTCTATGCCAAGCTTCTTGTACTAAAGCTGCCAATTGGTTAAGACGTTCTGCTCTTAACTGTTCTAATTCCCATACAGATCTTGGCGAACGTACAAACACTTTAGTTACGCCATACACAAACTCTCCACTAGGTATAGGTAAACATAAGACTAACGCTCGTATAGAACGAGCAGTGTTTCCATAACGAGGTCTGGGCCACGTTACTGGACTAAGCATTTTGTACCGACTAAGAAATTCTTCAAATGTAAGTCGATAACAGAAACCTGATCTTCGCAACCGTACAATCTCTACCAGACTAAAATACAAAATTATTACATTCTTTAGTTAAAGATAGTCAGAATAAATTTAAATTTAAAAGTAATTATTTTTAATACTTTTTACCTAAACCATCTAACTTGTTGTTGTACAAAAGAAGAATCAAAAAAATTAACTTGACAATGGCGATTAGGTGATATGCATGTAATATAATGACAACGGCGACCTAATAATGTTGCAGCAAATGCTTCAGCCCAAACCCGTAATTGACTGGCTGGATTGGACACAGTACATAATGATACTCTATCAGGATTTCCTAAATAATATTAATTATTTTAATTTAAAATATGTTCAATTGTCTTATCTTATTGTATAAAAGAACTGGAATAGCAAAAAGGTAGAAGAAACAAGTTTGTTAATACTGTAAATTGCATCAATATTTACGGGGGGAGATATGGGATATGAGGGATAGATCTCTTCCCTTAACCTTTTTTTTCTAGAAATATTTTTCGAAAACTGATATAAAATAAGGTATTTTACTATTTCATGTATCTAATACTGGTGAGAGAACTAAGGCCCCCTTGTTCAATGATATATTACCATCACATATTCCCTTATTATCACTGAATTACATATAATGAACATATTTAATAGCAAAAATACCTAGATTATACTAAGAAAATCACAGTGTAAATATATATGACATGTACTCATATATATTTACTACAAAAAACATTTTCTTCCCATTTCAGTATTTAAACACGTTTTAACTTATAAAAAAATAATAATAATTTAACAAATAAATATTTTGATATATTATTATAAATTTGTATTTATTGTTTACTAAAATAGTAATTATACATTATTTAACTAACTGCCTAATAAAGGAAGATTGATGAAGAGTTAATGTAAATATGTTTATTAAAACAAATAGTGTATTTTTAATATGCATATTGTTATATTGTAACAATATGTTGCAGTGTTCAAACTTATTAAATTGATTAATATTTTTATTAATTGTCATATTACATTATGTATTACAATTGTATATAATTAAAATTTACAGTATACATAAAATATATATTACCTTCAGGAAATAATGATTTCAATAATGGATGTGTACTATTATACATAGTGGAACATAACATGGAACTTAAACTGTTTTTGTTTTTTTCCACAAATGTATTAATATTATACTTAACTGGTCCCATAAAATGATTCAACCTAAAATATAATAATTATAACAATAATATGCCTTATAAATTATAAATATTATTAGTTTTAAATCATAAATAAACTATAATTTATTAATTAAATTAAATTTATATAAAATTAAATGTTTTAAAAATAAATTTTATTTGTACTTATAAATTATAATAATATTATATTTTATAATTAAAATTAGATATACATTTAAAAGTATTGCATTTAAAAAAAAAAAAAATGCTTTTATAAAATAAGATAAATAAAATAAGTAAATTTAAATAATGTATGTGAAAAATATAAATTGTAGATAAAACAAATATAATGTACAAATTTTAAATAAATGTCCAATTTAAGTTATGAAAATATTCATTTAATTCAAACAATTTTCTAAAATTAAGAATAGTTCACTTAAAACTACAAAAATTATTAAATAAATACATCTTTATTAGAATATGATAGAATATGTTTTTAGTCAATTTTTCATTAAATAACATATAGTAAAAATGTAAAATCTTTCTTACATGAAACAATCATTTAATGATATTTGCTCTACTGCAGTACTAATATGTTCTTCAGATGATAATGAACTATACTGTCGTTGCAGTACATGAATCCGTTTAAAAACTGATATAATATTACTATCCAATATTAAATCATCCATTATACTCAATAATCCTCCATGAGTCTAAAAATTACAATTAAATTACTTATAAGATTTTTATAGTCTTTACATATAATATATAATACAACTAATAATATAAGAGTTTTTATACTTTGTTATATAAACCAGTTTATAATAGTGGCTTCTGATGTATTGGTGTTCAAGATCATATACACCACATTAAATTTCAGAAAGGATTGTTTTAAATTTTAAAATTAATTATTCATTAAAATCATTTTTGTATATCAGTACTATTATAAAATATATTGATGTATATTACCATATCATTGTTAAAATTATGATAACCAGGGACCACTATAATTTCTACATGCACTATAGTCCTGGACAGCCAGTGCACACTCAAATTATAATCATATAGCACATGTATATTTCATTATTCACTCCCCTTTAGTCGTAAATGGACTGTATAAATTGTACTTAATCAGTGAACAGATCTATTGTTATCTATCGCTTTTTCAGGTTACATTAATTTGTTTGTAATATAATTTATTTATATTAATCATCAGTGTAATTACCTATACACTATATAAAATATGTAACATTTATTTTAATTCAATTAGTATACAAATTACGAAATAATATATCAAAATATTATTATTTTAATATTTTATAAATTAAAAGTATACCCACAAACCGCCACTATTTGTTGAATGCTTAAGGTGAAGATGTAAAATTAACAAATTAAAATGTTTTTAAATAATTTATTTTTATAGATAGTAAAAATTATATTAATATTAATCGTATATTATATTAATTATTGTAACTTAGAGTAGTATATTAAAAACAGCTAAGAAAATTTAACCTATAAAAAAACTACTACAACATGTCTACAATTTTAAATTTATATTATTATATATAATTACGAGTGAAGCCAAGAAGCATGCAGAATAACCCCCCCAGGGTATAGTTCCCCCTTTCAGAGCAGTGAGTTAACCACAAAAAAGGGAGGCATGCAGTGCTATATTTAAAAAAAACTGATTAATTAAATATGGAATTATTTATTTAGATATAATAAACTTGTTTACTGTTCTTTGAAAGTTTATTTATGTTCTAAATAAATATACTGGCTCCACAAAGTTATAATATATATTATATATAAGTATATTCTAACTAAAACTATTAAACTACCTTAAATATTAGTTCGCAAACTGATGTATTATCATAAAATGGAATAAGACACCATTGTACTTTTTCTAAAGCATATTCTTGTTGTTCATCTTTTAATGTAGCTGATATTACTAAATTATGAATCTTATCATTACAGGAATTCAACACAAAATTATCCCAATCCATTTGACTATCAGAATAATCAAAACCAAAAGCATCTAAGAGACCTAAATTTCTCCGTTTATATTTTGCTTCTGCTTTAACACTCTGATTAAGTCTTGCTATTAGCCATGAAAATAATCTAGTATATAATGCCTGAGCAAGTAAGTCTTTGACGTGTCGAGCTTCTTTTGCTGAAATCCCAGATGATAGTATTGATGAGGTTAGAGCTTTTTTTAAACTCTCACCATCAGTACCTAATAATTCACCCAATTCATATAACTCTGAAAATCAATTTTATTCATCAATATCAGAATTAAATAATAAAATCATAATAAATATTTTATATAAATAGATTCTAATTTATTATAATTATAGAAAATAGATTATAATAAACTAATTAAATACTTTAAAATAAATTTAATAAAATCAAAATTAAAAATAATTTTTTATACATACCATAATCATTTGTAATAATGCACCCTTCAGTTTCATCAATATTATTAGTTGGTACCATATTCAAATTACCCAATTTTAATATGCTACTAATAATTTTAAAAATATTGGTTATTTCAGATTCATTTAGTCCTAGCATTTCAAATCCAAACTGTAAAATAACTTGATGATTAAAATATACATATTGTGTTATTCAATAAGTTATTTATTATTAGATAATTATTTGTTATTGAATATTTTATACTATAATAATATTCTAATATATGTTAATTTTCCTTTAATATTATAATTATTATTTAAGATATACACATTTAATATCTTATACTGGATAATTAAAATTAGAAATAAAATTAACATTAATATTAAGCAAAAAAAAATACCATAAATAATGTACCATATGATACAATATAATAATATATTATATTCAGTTTAAAAAAATAATGAAAATTAAAATATAATGAAATAAAATATTCAATCTTAAAAATTAAATACATTATATTATATTATGTTATTTAATAAAATATACCTTTACTGATTGATATTCTGATTGAAAACGAATAATATCAATTTGTCTAATACGATTACAACATTTTAAATAAACATAATTTTCTGAATTTCTTGTGAGCTTTAAAGATTCTAAAACAAAATAGTCATAAATATAAACATCTAAACACAGTATAATAATTTACAGTTGTTTATAATTTTATATTATATAAAAAATAATATAAGAATTATATTAAGAATAACTACCCTATCAAGCTGTTTTAATTGTATATTAATTATATTAAGTTTATTGCTAGTCATAGCATATTTTAATATGGTGTTTTTTTATATCCACTGTATTTGTAATCACAATTTGTATATATAAATAATACAACAACCAAATTTGAAAAATAGTGAATATTAAAACGAACAATATATATAAAAAGTGTGAATGTCGATTGTGGACATTCCTCCTTTGTCCCTTTGGTCCTCAGAGAAATTAGTGATTTATTATACTTAAGATTTGAATGCAATGATATTGCATTAGAAAATACGATTCTAAGCGAAACTCAATATATTACAATAGGTTATACTGATAATCCATTCCAAAATTTTCCCAAGTGTGTAAATTACGAATGTAAATATTTAAAATAAATTTTAATTTCCTACGATCTAAACTTAATAAGTTATCAAGAAATAAAATAATGAAACTGTAATTTTGCAGATTTTCAAGAACTTTTACTTTAAAAGTTTATGAAAAAAAATTGGCAGTCACGATTATCAAAATATTTTGTAAAAACAATAAGTCGTATATATCTAGACTTCAATAAAATGTTCAAACCAATAAACTAAAAATTTCAGGAAATATTAAACATTTTTATAAAAAAAGCTATAATTCTATACTTAGTCAGAAAATCAACCATTCGTTTCTAAATTTTTTCTTGTAATGAAGTTCGCCTAAGTAAATACTCAAAAAAATTTTCATGACACTATGATTAAAACTCAATTAGTTATCACAATATTCAAAAATTTTAAATTTCAGAAACATTATTTTGCTGATTTTCCGCCATTTTTAGTAGTTTTTTTTCTCCCAAGGAAAAGCTTTTAAGAATTTCAAAAAATTAGCTAAATAAAGTACCAACTAGTTGCAATTTGCTACCGAAAACATAACCTACTTGTGGTATTCGGACCATTATTTCTACCTGAAAGAGTGTCTTCATACATAAAAAAAAATATCATAATATTCATTTCTACTAAAATTATTCAAATTTTAGAACTTTATAAAATAAAATTGCAAATTACGATTTTCAAAATATTTTGTAAAAAGATTAAGTAGTATATGAATAGATTTCGATAAAATTTTTAAAGCGATAAATCAAAAAATGGAAAGTTGCTTAATAATTTCATCAACAATTAATAAGATAAAATTATACGCAAACTTAAATAAACAAATATACTAATAACTAAACTAAATATATAAAAACAAGAATTTGATTCTAGATGTTTCTCCAAAGGGACCTTTGTACGTCAGAGAAATTAGTGGTTAATTATAATAAAATTTGAATGTAATGATATTGCATTCGAATATACGATTCTGAATCAGATATAATATATCTTGATAATCCGTTCCATTTACCACATATGTAGACTACCAATGAGAATACTCAAAAAATTGTACCTAGACTCAAAATTATATTAGTTATGATAAAATATTTAAAATCAAATTTGTTAAAAACATAGTTTTTCAACCAGTTTTAGTAGTTTTTCTTATTTTAAGGAAAAACTATTGAGAAAATCAAGAAAATGAACCACATAAAGTACCAAATAGATACAATTTGCTACCAAAAGTATACCCTATTTGTGGTAATCGGACCATTATTTTTACAAAAAAAATGTTAGAAAATATAAAAAAAACTTTTTAAAACCAATACATTCCTTGCTCAGAATTTAAAATAAAATATTATGTATGATAATAAAAAATGTTCAATAAAAACTTCAATACTTACTTAATAAATGTATATCAGCACCATAAATAAGTTGATAAAATATATGAAAATTCCAATTTAATGCATTTTGTGATGTTACCCTTGACTATAAATAAAATTAATAAAAAAATGTATACTTTATAATGATATTAATATCTATGAATTATAAAAATAAGTGTAACTTGCATGATAAAAAAGCATTATTTAATGACTTATACATCAATCAAAATAATTTGTTTAATAGTACAACAGTTAGTTCTTCTTTATTATAAAACATATAAATTAACAAAAAATATATTTTTAATAATTTTAAGTTTCCATTATGAAGTTTAAATATACAATAAGTTCCAGTTTACTTGATATGCCAACTTTCCACATAAATCATTAAATTTTAATATAAATTAAACTGTATATTATATTATTATAAACCATATAAAATTTTAAAAAAAAATTATTTTGTTAGTGTTTAAAAAAAATCTATAAAATTCACAGTATAAAAATTGTATGTAATAATAATAACAAAAGTCTCAATGTGTCAGAAATTACAATTAACCATAAAATGAAAATCTAAAATATATTTCATGTTGAAAATAGATAAATGAGTACGGGACTATTAAAATAAATAAAAACACATTAAAAATGTATATAAAAATGTTATATATAACTTACTTTATCCAACAAATCTATTTGCAGCCCAAATATAATATATATATATTACTTAATTAATAAATTAATTTACTTATTTAGCTATATAAGCTATTACTTACATCCTGTAATGGAAGCACCCAAAATATCGCCTTTAAAATTTAATTCTAAATCAATGTGTTTTATCTAAAACATAATATTTTTAATAGATTAATATCCAAAAAACACATTCAGAAAACAGTTTAGCATAATATCGAATACATACATAAAGCAAAAAAATTTTTACAGGCAAAAATGCACACATTTTGAGAGTATCAAATACAAACAGGGAACGATTATAAATGTACTATATTTTAAATTATGAAACAAAGAAACATTTTTTTTTTTTTTTAAACAATCTAATTTAATTAAGTTATTAAAATAATAAAAAAAAAAATGACTTTATATATAATTTATAATTTATACTTAATTTCAATAAAATACTATTATTATTAAGCTTATTCACAATGAATAATAATTATTATATTCACGTAATAATAATATAAAACACTAATTTGAATAATTTCAATTACTTACAAAACGAGAAGCATCACCATGAATATGTGTTTTGGCATTTCCAAATGCTAAAATAAGAAAACAATGCAATTGTATTATACGTAATTCAACAACTTTTAACAACTTTTTTTACAACAATCTAACATACAATTTAATATAATGTTGACATTCAACAAACGTTGATTGAGCAAATTATTGTTATTATTGGTCCCACATAAACAATGCAGCAACATTGAAATAGATTGACTTTTACCTGACCCAGAAATACCTTGTAGGACAACACATTGATCCTGAGCAGCATCCACCAACCAACGAAAGGCCCATCCAGCCAAAGCATAACTAAAAATAAAAACATTTTATTGAATATTTTAAATATTTATATATTTAAAAATGATTACATGTGTGGTGGTAAATGGCCTGATCTTGGTGACATATACATTCGACATAATGGTATAGAAATTTGATGAGCTTCTTTATATGAATTTACAGCAATGAGCATATTTCCCACATATGTCTAGAAAATTAACATTTTAAATATTTGCAAAACAGTCTATAAATACCTACTAATTAAATATATACTACTTAAATATTTAAATATATATTTTATACTAGAATTTATTAGTCATCAAATAATTAATAGTTGATAACCAGTATGTAATAATTTAACTTCTATCTTACTTTTTTTCTCTTGCTTAAAAATTCAAAATCTATCAAAAATACTTACAACAAAATATGTATTTTATATACATTTTAATATATTTTCAACAAATTGTACAGCATTTAAACAACAACATTATTGATATTTTTATTATTCTACAGTTTATAAAATAAGTAAAAATTGTAGGGAAAAAAAATCATTAAGGTATTTATTCTAAAAGGTAGGTATGCATAAAAAGTAACCAAGGATTAAAGCAATTATATTAATATATATATTTCTATATTTATCTTGTAAAAATATTGTGTAGGTTAGGATTATAGTACATTAATTTACACAAATTACAAAGTTTGTCAAAATATAATGATATGCTATAATCATACCATACAATTTATCATAATGGAGGAACTAGTCTTACTTTTATGACCTTATACTGTGCAAATATATGCAGTTTACATTCACAGGCAATAAGCTACAATTTAATTGGCTATTAATAAATATTAGATGACATAAATACATAATCAATTAATCAAAAAATTGTATTATATACAATGTTTATGATTATTATAATATTATATAACACAAAAATAATAAAATATCATATTATTTTAAATATTATATCAAATTATAAAAACTTAAATTTTTAGAAATAAATAAAATTTACAAATTATTATTTGTTTATTTTATCATTATAAAATTATTTTACTTACATAAATAATATTTGAATCATATCTACAATTCAAATTTGAAATAAATGTATCTTCTGTCAACGGTTCAAGCAATACACTATCCCAGATCCCATCTTCATCATTAAGATCCATTGGACAATCTCAGTGTAATATCTGTAAAATCACAACTAAAACATTTAACATCATGTAATGTATTACAAGCATAAAATATTATTTTATGTTCGTGACAGGCACTATCTGGCACCATATTGATTGTTCACATATTCTAATCCACTTATTAAGAGCACCTGTCAACTTTAATATTATTGTGTTATCATTACAATATTACATTTTAATTGCATTTTTATTCCTTTAGTATACAAGTTATGACATATGTAGGTATGCTAAGTTATAGATAATGCCTAGGTTATTACTATTATTTGAACTTTTTTATACTGTAAATTGATTGTAAAAACTTTATACTGTTTTGATTGTACAAAATTCAAAATCAAAACAATCGTACATTTATTAATCATCACTCATTTACTTTATATAACACATAATATATGTAAGAAATAAGAATAATGTATAAAAGTTAGTTATTTTACAACACAGCTTTATTGTAAAGGTAATTATATTCACACAACATAACATATTTAGATATACTTTAGAATTAGATTAGATAGCTTTAAATCTAGTCATTAAAATTAATCAAATTTTTATAAATACATTATTATACATGGATTACACACATAATTGGTAACTTATCAGTTACCAGAAAAAGTCATATTTAGTTAAACACAAATATGTGAAAAATATATAAATGTAATACAATTTAAAATGTATACATGTAGAAGATACATAATTTAAAGATAAATCTTTAATCATATTTTTACCTATTTTTTTTATATAATTACATAGATGAATAAAAATAAAAATCGTTTAATAATTACCAATACTAAAATTGATATTTTTAGATTTTGATAAATTAAATATATGGTACCTATTTAAGTAAAACATTTGGTTTTTAAATGTAGGTAATATTAATAATTTTGTTAACTAGAGTATACATAGGCCCCTGCAGAAATTTTACTAAGAGGTATAGACAAGCATTAAAAATATACTATATGGAAGACTGTTCACTAATTTAAACATAAATTATTATAATTTATAAAATTATAAAATTTATATACATTCAAATAGGATTAAAAAAATAATCAAGTCATTGTTTTCATAACAATTTTATTTTAATTAAATATTGGAAATCATATAAGAGTACTTAACTTATACTATACATTTCATCACGAAAACCCAAAGGACAAATGTCCCATCTTGCCTCTCCTCCCCTCCATAACACCTTGCGAGCCCTTATGAGAGTATCAAATAATAAGTTATTTTTATTTATGTAGTTTAAAAGCATAATAACCTAAAGTATAATTTTATTATTAAAATCTACATAAGTTAGTTAATTTATATTACTTTTGGGTGTCTATAAAACTTTCGCACCATACATAAAATATAATTTACCTACTTAATATGAGTAATTGCAAAAAAAAGTTACCTATATTTAATTGAACATCAACAAATTTGCATTTACAGAATATTTATTGATAAAATGTGATACGTTGAAATTGTATACATATAAAATATAGAATAAATAAAGCAATTAATTTAAATTAACTAAAACTTTTTCAAATAATAAATTATAACATGACAATTAAATAGTGTTCTATAAATTTAAATTGAACAAATCTAATAGGTACTAAATTTGGTAGAGCAGAAAATTAAGAATACCTAGCTATTGATAAAAATATGTGTTATGATCGGCTGATGAAATGATAACTGATAAAAAAAACAGTGCAAGTAAATATAGAAGAAATAAAAAGAAAAATTATACCTTACAAGTGTCGTTTTTATTTCAAATATATTATTATACAAAAAACAAATAAAATTCATGTTTAATTCGTAAATAATATAAATTACTTTTATAAATTATAACATAAATAGGTATTTGTAGCTCGATATAGGTTTCGCTCAGAATCGTATTTTTTAATGCAATATCATTGCATGCTTTTTAAATTGGCAAAACACAATTTTAATCTTAGTCTTCTTTCGATTTATTTTATTAGGTATCTAGGTATATAAACCTACGTATGTATACATATATACACGATACGCTAATACGTATAGCCACAAAATAATTTTAAATATTCTCATATTTATTTATCAATAATAAAAATTAATAAAAGTTGACTGCCACGAGTACCACAATGGCACAATATGTCAGTATAGGTAGGTATAATCATTGATTATATACTAGTATATATAATCAATGGTATAATTATTACACAAATTGCCTTAATGTTTTAATCATATTTGTTATAAACCTTTGGAGTTTACCAATATGGATAATTGTTTGACTCTGCAGGCTTTGAGAATCAATTTTTGTATAGTTATAATTTTTCGTGATTAGGTGACTGAGTACCATTATTGATATTTGATACTCAATTTTCTATTGGAATGGATAAAGAAATTAAAAACAATTTTTCAAATAAAACTGATTCACATAAACTGCGCTTAAATTCAATATTTTTAAAATTAAAAATGTAATAGGTAATTAAAATAACTACGGTGGACATAATAATCAGTGAATGTGAAAAATTTCGCTAAAATTTAAATTTTTATTTGCAAATTCTAAAAACCAATTTGCAATTATTTGTGATTAATTTCCTAAATATTGACACGAATTTGTACTGAATTAGACGATATAGGCTAACTTTACTAACGTCCTATAGCCATATATAATGTACAACTGATAATATATATATATATATATTATATAGGAATTAATATATATTTAATTAGTACCTATCAGTCATGTAATTTAGTAAAATATTACATAACATGATGATACAGTACAAATATGTAAAATTACTAATTAGGTTTATGTATATTTTTAAATACTATTTTCATTTTAATAATTATCTAAATTACTTATTTAAATATAGCCATATAATCCTATAATTCTAAATACTATATAAATCTTATAGAATAAATAGAATAATTCTATACAAAATATTATAATAATTATACAGAACAAACATTATATTATAATTAAGAAATTTAAATGTTCGATTTCTTAATTATTTTTGGTTATTAATTATAATTATTTTATTAGATATATTAAATATACATAGGTACTATATGTAAATATAAACAAAAGAAGGAAGAACCTGCAATACCTACACATATAGAGAAATTATATAATTTGACCCTCACATAGTCACTTCTACATCCATATTATTACAGTACAAAACTACAAGAGACTGATTTAAATTTAAATATGTAATTTTAAAATTATTTTTTGATTTTATTAAAGTATATTATGTATTTTATATGTAATTATAAACAAGCCGCCGTTTGACGTATGTCAATAGTTTATATAGGTACTATATATAACTATAATTTATAACTAGTTGCATATTATAGGTACATATATAGTTATATAATATATTTTAGTAGAAATAAATATTTACATTAATAAACCCATTAATAAACATTAATTAAATGTTAATAGTTAATAAATGTTTGTGAATTGTTTAGTATAGAAAATAATATGTAGATTTTACACCTAAACGACTGTTATGTAATATTATAGTGTATAATAATTAAACAGTAATTTGTACTTACTATCTAATTATTAATCATACTAATCAGTATTTTTACAGATTTGAATTATCTTTAAATTAATTTGTTGTTTTATATAAATCACAATGCGTGGATACAGTCAGTAGATTCTGTAGAGTTATTTTAAAATTAAAAATATTTTAGTAGCCATCGCACTATAGCCAGTTATATAGGTATTTATGTAAATATTTTAGTATTTATAGGATACATTAGCCGTTATATTTTCATCGTTTACGCCACTTGTGTATTGCAGTTATAATTTATATTTACATTGTAATACGGCGTAGTATACGTACAAAACAAAAGAATACAATTTTATATGATCTTCAATTGATTATAAACAATAAAAAAACATTGCCGCGCGTACCTAATGCGTATATAGGCATGGCTGGTATACATATATTCTATGTTTTAATATGTTAATAATAATTGTTAAAACTTACAAGTATAAATTTATAATTTATTGCCAATAAAATATTAAACATTTCAATTTAATATAAAGATTTCAGAAATGAGAATAGATTTATTGTAATGACTCGACGTAAACATGACAAAACATGAATTATAATGTCTCTATTAGGCCAGAATATTTCACATATTTGCTAATAATAAGTCATTTATACTTTATACTAAATACTTTGTAATAGACTTTGGTATATTTATAAAAATAATGTATGCATCTTACTAATTATATTAATATTATTAAGTACAGATAAATTATAGTATATGTTACATGTCTGCACGGCACTATAATAATATTATATACTAATATAGGTACTGTAGTTGTCTACTAATACTTAAAATTAATTAATTTAAATTTATAATGTATAAATAATACAATATATTACAATTAATAGTACAACGTAGTGATATTTAAAATAAAGTTGACAATTTTGGAATGCTACAAAAACAATGAAGTTTTACATGTATTATTTGTTTTGTTTTTTAGTTAACATATGGTGCCATGTTTCTATATACATGTGTATATGTTTCTGTACTTCGTTATAAATTGTAATGAATTATGATTTATTTATATCTATACTCAAAACTGCAAATCAAAGTAGGAAGTTAAAAGATTATCGCCATGATAACCGCGTATAACAGGTGAATGTCAAGAAAGGTTGAGATTTGACAATATATAAAAAAAACTAAAAACAATATAGACGTTAACATTTTTAAGTAGAAATAGAAATATTATATTATCTTAATTTTAAATGGTACATAAATAATACATAAATAATTTAATAATACACATAATATATTATATTTATATTATAATTGTATAGGTACTTAAAATTTATCTGCTCTTAAAATGTCTTTATGGCCCAAAATAAAATTAAATGCTAGTCAAAAAAATTAGTACTATTGCAGTCATGCTTAATATTATATATAAAAATTTTTGTACCATATCGTAAACTATATAATATATTGATCATGAATTTAAATTAATATGCGTTCAAGGTTCATGACAATTTATTATATCGTTTAATCCTAAATTGTATTTAGTAACACAGCATAACATTACATGTGCCTATATATTATATATTATAATGTTGCAATTTTCTTTAGAAAATTGTATTACTTTTTTATGCGTAGAATTACATTTTTTTCTCTAATTTGACGAGTTTTTATCTATATGGATAATGTGTTGATGTAATTATATATAGTATTATATATTAATATATATATATATATATATATAATATACTTAAGCTTGTTGATTTTAACTATTATTAAAATTAAATTTTCACTGCGTAACAATAATTGCAGGTTGCATTATTATATATATATAAAACAACAAACATCGTAAATAAATTAATATTTATTCATCAAACAAATGATAAACGTATATAAATGTATATACGCGCAGAGCCAAATTTTCAGTTAGGTATTTCGCATTAAATAAAAATGTATGTATAAAACTCTAATCGGGCCAACTATATATATAAAAATATACGCGTTTTACGTGTTTACATTCGCGTTATACTTATTATTACTTTACATTTATTATAATAAGATTCAAACGTATATTAAAGCTTAGGGCTGAATCACTTCCGGATAAATCGGCGGTGCAAGCAACGCAGTCCTTTTTTCATAACAAAAAAGCTCTCACTATAATATATTTATTGTCTATACGTAAACCATAATTAATTTAGAACTTGGTCCCCGAATAATCAAGATTCGGCATTGAGTTGGATTTAAACTTTATAAGGACGATCCAGAGCAAAGAAGATTTTACGGTCTTATAATGCACTATAAAAATTACAAACTTAATCTCACCGTGTTTCTAGTGTCAAATGTAAATTTTATATATTTATTTATGTTACACAAATTTAACAATTTATAAAATGATAGTAGATGATGATTATAGAGTATTAATATATCCCAACATATCTGATCTTTACGCTAACGCCACCATGATAATTGGATTAATTGGTTATATGATTACGACTTATGTATACAATTTAATAATTCTTAAATCAACATTAATAATTTAAAAAGCTTTTTTTAAAATAGCTCAAGAACTCACATTAAAATGTATTATACTTTGTGCCGAGAAACCTTAGAAATTTGGATCCGGGGCAGATGCCCTTATAATGTCAAATCCAGTCCTGAGTATTTATATCATATTACACTCAGTTTTTAAATGTTTACAGAGTTTACAATACAAACACACAATGAAGTCTCTCAGATTACCAGGTATGAAACAATTAAAAACACAAACAAACAAAACATTACTTATGTACATTTTTATTGAAATAATAATATAGTCACAATACATCCAAAGTTTCATACATATAATTTTGAAAATCAAAACGACGCTACGTGTGACCGTCTCATTCATTATAAGAACACGCACTCTCCCTGTTTACTGTTCTCAGTTCTGCGAGGGTTTATATATTAGAATTATGCTAACGTAAACATAATTTTTTTAATAAATAATTATCACAGCTATATTGCGTCATTGATTCTAAAAAAAAAAAAATAGTTTACATATTACTTTCTTAGACATTAATAAAAGATAAAACCCCGTGATATAAACAACAATATCATTATATATATAATATATTATAATAACGCTCAAGACTTGTGTTGTCAAATGAACAATACTTATATAATACATTAATGCAGCACTGTTATAATATATATACTACAACAGTCGATATAATATTATTTTGTTGTATCTATACATGGCACCGTAAAAAAAAAATGAGAAAAGCTCAGACGAGGGCAATGCACTCCTTGAAGTTCGACGTCATGACCACCCCTGTCATAACTAAAATCACGCGAATCGCGAAATGTAGGTATATGTATATGTAGGTATATGTATATGTAGGTATAATGTATTAGCCACTATGGTATACCGTATACAATATACATTATATTGTTTTTGGCGTTATCGATATTTTAATCAATTCGATATTATTTTATTATTACTCTTGGAATTATTAATATAATTAATATAATTTTATTATTTATAACGCGTAGGTATTTTGCATGTTAGAATTTTAAAAACATATAAACTAAAAAATAAAAATAAAACGGTCCAAATGGACAACTGCCAAGAGTCACAGAAACTTTCAATTTTACTGTTGACCCTAAGACGCAGTAAATCCGTAAGCCCTTAAGGGTTAAGATTTAGGTAATAACGTATAATATAATATATTATAACATTGATAGGTTACCCATAGGCCATATTACAACTCTTTATAATGAATCATGATCATCAATTCATTTCTTGGAATGTCATAATAATAATACGATATATAGGTACTTATACCCTATCCCACAGAAGGGATTTTAGTCTTGAATAATAGGGATTTGTATTGTACTTTTTATACGCTTTATTTATTAATTTAATATTAGGTACTCTTTACTATATATATACCAACATTATATATTATACGTTATAATATTTAACTAATGTCTGAAATAAGTGGTTGGTATAGATAGAAGATACCTAATGCAACATGTTTTCGAACCAAGGGCAGACAGTATTATTATTATTTCAATTGGCCAACATGGAATGGCGAAGGATACGGAAAGAATTTTGTTCTATAACTTTTGGTTGTCGATCGTCATGGAAACTGCAGCAATTGAATTTTCAATATAAAACGGTTTCCGTACGGAGTATTGGTTAGTCATTGGGGTTGGTATTATTGTAACTTTATAGATATAGGCAATGATTTTAAAATAAATTAATGATATACCAAGGTAATAATATTATTTGATATTAAATCATTGAATAAAATAATTATACTTACCTACATTATCATCATAAACGACAAAATAAAAAAATTCCAATATGTGGCTATGAAATATTATGTCATCAATCAATAGTACCTATATTATTGTGCCGATATCACAACTACCCCGAACTACCACAAATTTGCAATCACCATCACACGTCCATCTTAATTCCGAGTGCGTACATTTTTATTTCATTGTTTTGTAGGTAGTTACTATAACGTATTTATAGCTGTTTAGCTTATTTATATATCGGCAATTATCTCGAAAAAAAAAAACGAAAAAGCAGCACGACTATAATAATATTATCGTCGTTTTCGTTGTAGAACAACTGTATAACGTATAACGTATAACATTAATTATGTATTATTTTCATTTTACAATAACTAATGGTCATCAATATGGTAGTTAAACAGAACAATATTAATATTATAATTAATGTACCTATATATTAGATATTTTATTACAAATCTACACATGCGTATTAAATGTATTTCTAAACGGTCGCTAATTTCTGCTGTAGAATATTGTATATATAGGTTAATATTGTAATATTATAGATAACCCTATAATGTAATATTTTATATTTTATACATTTCACGAAGAGTGTTAATGTTTTGTGTGCGGTGTATACCGTACGGCCCACCTCTACCGCTGTTGTGTCTTGTATATGGCGTTGCGGTGGTGATCAATACGACGCAGTTTGTGTGACGTCAGCCTTCACCCCGCTCGCCGTATAGCGATCTCGGCGACCAATCGCGGAGCCCGAAGTACGGCCCGTAAAACCAAGAGGAGAACGCGATCAGCTGGCTTTCATCTGTCTCTCGCTCTGGTTGTCGGTCCGTTTTTCATTTTTTTTTTGTTTTCGTTTTTGTATTATTGTTTTTGAAATATCTATAAATCTATATTTATATATTATACGTAATTTGTATTGTACTAGTTTTTAAACATTTTTAAATTAAATTATTTATTTTATAATATAAAAAACCTTACGTTAATTTTATTTTTTATCGTATAAACAGTTTACGAAGATCTCTTGTAAATAAAATATTCTTCTGCTATCTGCCATAGTGTAAAGGTGAGTTGTAGTTATATTAAATTGTCTAAACGTCTTAAACCTAATCTAAATCTTCGAAATCATTTTTCGTATGACATTTATTTCCGCCATCCACAATACACGTAAAAATGGGCGTTTTACGGTGCCGTTGTCGTATCCTTTGTTCTCACGACTCGTCTTAACAACGCAATTCGCGTATAGCAATATTCTATTTACGTATTTAGATTTGAGATACGTACTTATACGTTATAAGAATGGCTTATCCGTCAATGTATATTAAGATTTAAAATAATATATATGAAGGTAATTGGTAATTATTTCATTAATTTACAGGTATACTTATATGGACAGCCCATACAAATATAATAGATGATAGGTAGTTATAATAATGGGCTGCGTAGTCCTGAATTATTTATAAGGTATTCATTAATATACGTTTCGCCATCGACCATTCGATATTTTGATTGATTAACCTATTTAATTATTTATAAATAATTTTCATCTGTGTATTAATAGTATGGCATTATTATTGTTATCCTAAAGGTAGCTAATAGCTATGCGGGATTGTTTGCAGTGAGCGACCAAACGATTTTAATAACGTTTATTCATTTATTGATCTCCTAAGTTGTAACAAATAAATAATTATTTATAATGGGATTTGGGAATATTAAAATAACTGTTGTCTGTTTATAAAAAGAAATAATAACAATAATCAGCTGTGATTTATTGTTATTGTCTATTAGTCTGAAAAGTGTTTTTTTTTTTTTTTACCATAAACGTTATCGTCTATTTATAATTATTATAATAAATTATATTATATACAACACCAATGGTTCAGGGTCATGATGACTCGCATCATGCAAAAGATTCTCATCTCTCTATACAAAAAATAATACTGTAGCGGCGGCGGGTCGGGGACTCGTTTCTAACCGATATATAGGAGTAAACATATACTTAGGTATAATAGTAACCATATAGTAAATATATAATATTTGCAATATTATTGTTTTCTTTTCTACGGCTGTCCGCTGGTCACGGCCGTAGTATGTAATTATAGCGGTTACAGCCGCGGTAGATGATGACAATACGACGGAAACGCGATGCACTTGGACTTCATCTATACATAACAGTGTTGTAGTAAACATTGGATAGAAAAGAGATAGATGATAGAAGAAAGAAGGGGGGAATGCTAACAACTATACATGTATATTGTATATGCACCACACGAATGTCTTTGTTCCCGTTTGTTCCCCGCCCCTTCGCCAACCGCCACCGCCAACGGTCCCGATCAGCTGTTTCCGTTGCTTTTGTTCCATAACGATTTTGTTTTTGTCTGTTTTTTATACTTACCCATATAAGTTATAATACATTTATATTATATATTGATATAATTATATAATATAGTGCACTGAATAAACGTGTAAATTATATATAAAAAATTGTGTTATATTACTGCGCGTCTTTATTTTAGTGACTTTGTAAAGCTGTAAAGGACAGTTTTTTTGGCGTTTTTGAAATACAATTCATTGAATGGACAAATCATATTATAATCGAGATTATTATATAAAAACACAGTGCGGATATCGTCAAAAATTTGGAAAATGTGTATATTATGACCATGAGTATAGCCTAAACCTATATAATTACAAGACCATTGTAAAACCACCTTTTATTCTAAATATTTAATTACAATTATATAAATACACTGCTATATTATAATAATATAATGTAGGACGTCCAGAGGTCATTTAGGAAATTTTAACATTTATAATAATAAAATATATTTAAGTATGCAAATCACACCTACTTTCCAAAAATTCGATTAAACATATAATTACTATTTATCCACCGTTCTACTTCTCATCACTGTATATAATACGATATATACACCAACCGGTCATTGTTTCCTGAAACGTCGTCACACAATTCACGATAATGATAATTATTTGTATGCAAAATATATTTTCATTATTATTATTACTATTATTATGGTATTATTTGAGGAATGGCAATTACACTCCACTGGACCGTATATCCCCTCAGAACGATGGAAAAATTAAAAAATCCGTGACGCAGGAGGAGTTTCTGATATTCGTTATGCTACATTTCGTCGTAGTATCATAATACAGTTCTTTATGTTGCGATATAGGAAGTGCCGAGTGCAGCAAATATAATTGCATATCAGAAATCAGAATGCAATATAATGGTGTATATAGTTAGAACGCATTGATACATAATAAGTGATCTCATTTTGATAGGTAGGTGGTAGGTACATTGAAATGACTACTGCCGTCGAATACGATAAATAATAAACTTGTTGACCTTGTTTTAATCGATTTAAAATCAATTTTGTTTTCATCGAGGAGTACGTTTAAGACTATTTGGATTATTATCAAATGGAATACCAACTAATATATTTTAAATAATATTAATATTTTAAATTCGTCAATTGTTAACATTTTAACAGCTTCTGGGTATAGGTGACCTTGAGGCTTATGACTGGATCACCTTGTTGTATTTGTTATACAGGAAAAATAATTATTAAAATAATATCTCGAGTAAAAAAAAAGTTTAGAAAATAAAATTGAGTAATGTTCCTTTAATAAACTAATATGTCAAAATGTTTCGGTAATAATTGTGGGTTGAATTTCATTGAAAGTATTAACAATTTTTAAATGCGCAAATCGATCATGACCTATGGTCTTTCTTTTAATGTGCAATTTGTAATGTTGATAACTACTTTTTTGTTTCTAAAGCTAAATAAAATATTATGTAATGAAAGCAAAATCTTGATTGTAGTCCATGCTATTACGAAATACTTAATCAAATAATAAATGTATTTATTTAATATTATGTACTCATAGAAACCGGGTCAATGTACCATAATTTAACGGTGTTTAAATATATATTGAGTAGGTATATTATATATATATATACACATATTGCGCATAAACGATACAGGAATATTTACTATATTTACCTATATAAAAAAGTACTTGTAAATTATTCAATAGTGATGAATTTAGTTATTTTTACTTATTGCGTAGTTTAAAATAAATATGGAAATTGAAAAATGTTGAAAGATGTTCCGAGTATATTTATAATAGAAGTGATGGTGAAAATATTTTATCAAGAGAGTTGGATATAAAACCGGTTTGTGTTTGTTACCTTGTATAAAATAATGCTACAAGTCACCAAACCAAAACATGTACTTTAATGTTTTTTAAATTATACTTAAAATTTTCAATGGCTTAAAATATGATAATCCGAATCTTTTATAACTAAAATGTTAAAGGAGAATTTGAAAAATGTAATGTCTCAAAATTGTTTTAATTTTACATATTATTTTATATTTCCGTGGGTGCAAGTTTTAACATTATCAAATTTAATCACTGCGTCGCCACCGCCGTTAAAGAACCTTTTGTAGAAATTTTTTTTTATAATCCGTTATTACTTATTTTATTATATATTTTGGTATGAAAACTGGTAAAAATTGATCGAAATTCGAGAATCTTTTAACAAAATAAAACATAATATATCTTATACCTGATCATTTAGTCATTATATTATATTTTAAACAGCAATAGTAGAATAAATAAAGAACAAAGATTTAATTAATGTACCTATAATAGTGTATGATGAAATGTTCTACAATAAATTTGAAGTTGTGTTCGTTAAATTTCTTAAATTTTATCATTAAAAAAATTTTTTTTTTTTTATAACCTTGTTCGATATCTGGAAAATATGAGAATCTATCTACTATTTATTTAGTGTAAATAAAATACAAACTGAACAAAATGACAACATCTTTAGTAATATCTACAGACAAATTATTTTATACCACGAAAGAATAAAGGGTTATAAAACTTTTTTTAAAAAAATATGAAATACACAACTAAGTATTAATAATTTTCACTTTTATTAAATATCTTTGATGGCCACACGACCACGTATATATCTAGAATAGTAAAATCCTTGGACAATCGATTAAAATGGAAATACATTTGACATTTATATATACTATAATATATTTATCTATATATGATATAAAACAAGAATATTTATTACTAACTTTCAAACTAAATTATATATTATATTACTTTTGTAAAACCTACGCTATAGTCACTATATTGATATTCATAAATCATAATATGTAATATATTAATTTGACAATATGATGACATACCTTATAAAAGTTAATAATAGAATTTTTTTTTATAACTAATTATTTACAATTTTGTTTATACTGAATCATACTTAAGGTACGAATTAGAATTTGTTTAGTTACAATATTTACAATTTTTTATGATAATATTACTATTGATGTTTATTGTTTATGAAAATATAACCAAACACTTGTAGTAAAAATTTATATATACGTAATTTTAATGCGACATTAAAAATTATATCTTGTTCACTAAAGTTTCGTAGTTTTTCTGTTCGTTGTTTGGCAAATCATAATAGATTATTTGCTTCTTTGTGTTGGCAAAATGTATTGGCAAAGCTCAGCTCATTGCCCTTGGCTCGAAAATGTGTCATATAATAATATTTGTTTTTGCGTAAAAGTCCACTTGTTTATTCATTTTCGTTCGCTTTCATATGCCAAAATCTTTTTTTGCTGCATTTTAATTATAGCAAATGTTCACTATTTAACTTTAAATCTTTATAATTTCTATTATATATATAAATATAACGTTCAAAATATTATAATATTATTATATATATTTTTTTTTTATATGTTTATTATAGTTCCTGACTGACCACAACTATTCGTGCCACTATTCGACAGAGATAAAAAAAAAAGGTACGTGTGCTTTTATATATTATGTTAAATGTATAATGTATAATTATATATGATTAAGAATGCATATAAATGTATACAGTATAATGGTTTTACGAGAAAATACAAACTGTATTCTGTATAGTGTATCTCAAACTCTAGTATTTATTCAATATATAATTATACATATAATTTTTATAGGAGTGTAATCAAAATAATTTCGAATATCATATAGGCATAACTAAAGAAGTACCTATATCATTAGGTTTATACCTCGTATATCATGCATATACTCGGTGACAAAGTAATACAATTCGTTTTATACTCACTTGTACGCTATCCACTTTACTATGGGGTCATTAAATTCTGTTTTTAATATACCAAAGTTATTTTGTCAATATACTATAGAAGAAATAAAAGCTATTTTAAGTGAGATAAAATTGAAATAATTAATTTACTATGTGGACACGAAGTGTTTTTTTAACTGTTTAGTCATATTGGAGTACATAGCTTATATTATGTTTAGGTAAAACAATATTGTCATGTATTTATATTAAATAAAAAAACAATTTATAAAAATTGTTTTAATTTTTACTTTAAAACTTATAGTACGTTTTAGTTTTCTTAATTTAATCCATAATTATAACTTAAGTCTTCAAGGTCAACATTTCCAATATTATATTGAGTTTGTACTTTGTATAATAATAAATTAATAAATATGCACTAAACGAGATATAAATAACAAAATAGGTAAGTACAAAGACAAAACTAGTTTTTTTTTATAAGGAACTTGACATTGAATGTGTAAATAAACTTTGTAAGTATTAATCATATCCATATTTCATAATGTAATTGAAATATTTTAATTTATTATGCATCATATTTGTGATTTTGTAAGGGATAAAATTAATTTACATTGTTTTTTTAATAGTTTTGTTTACATAATATGAATAATATTCATAATATTATTATGTTTAATGTCTAATGGACCAATAATTTATCATGACAAATAAACCAGTTTATTTTCATTGACACTGCTATGAATTATTATATTTTTATCAAATATTCTTTGAACATAATATAATAAAACTAAACTGATAACCTATTTATATAGTTTACACTTATACATTTTGTATTTACTACTTATTCATATTATATGCCTATATAAGTGGTAGACACTGATAAAATATTTTATAGAATTGTCAATTTGTCAATAATTGTTTATTATGACACCTAAAATAATACAACTAGTAATTATTTTATTATTTATTATAGTGTACTTATACTTTATACTTATACCTTCCACTAATAACAATATTATGAAACTATAAGTATCTAGGGAGTGTTTTATGTTTGTGTGTTTCAACTTATGATTTGTTTTTAGAGAGACAATATGTTTTCAAACTTATCCAGCTGGTTCTATGGAAGTAATGCAACTGAAAAAAGTGACGAAGTTGTCATTGAGCCTTGCCCAGATTCTTTAATTGAAGTTGACGAAAACTTTGAACCTATTGAAATTGATGAAGCAGATGACTGGGTTATCCTTGGAAAAGGTAAATATACTACCTACCTACTTCATTTAAATGTTATTTAATTATTTTTTATTTTAAATAGGTGAATCTGAAGCAGATTCTAAGAAGATTGATGATGATGGATGTGGAAGTAATGCTGATCGACATAGTCGTTCATCTTCTTCCTGTCAAAATGAAGAAGGCTGGTTTGTTACTCCTCCACCATGCTTTACATCTATTGGTCCAGCAGACATGGAAACAACACCTTTAGAGAATCTTCTCATTGAACACCCGAGCATGTCTGTGTATCATAGTCATACAGTGAGCTCAATTCTTCCTGAGAAGATAACTCTGGATTTAATTGCAAGTAATAGTGAATCATTTGATGATGATACACCTATAATTTTTGAAGCTGTAAAATGCAAAGAAAAAATATCAAAGCATTCAAAGAAGAAGGCATTGAAAAAAGTCAGTGCCACTTGAAGAATTCAAAATTGCACCTGAAACAATTTTGGGTGAAGTATCAAATGTTTCGACACCTACAACTGTTGAAATTAAAAAAGTTGAGCGTTCTCAAACTGAAATGTTTCCAGTGTTGGCTCCAATTTCTAAACCCACAGTATGCCCACCACCAGCTATTCGTAGCTATAAAGAAGTAGCAGCATCATTAAAACGAAGACAACCAAAAAACGACGTATCTGAAACAAAACACGTCAAAATTGAATCAAATGCCAAAGTTGTTGATTCACCAAAATCAGTTTTGCCTTTAGAAGAAACACAAATAGTTTTGAAAGTCTTAACACCTAAGAAAGTCATGAAAAAAGGCCGCAAACCACCATGTCCATTGCCTCATTTAATGAAAAATGAATCGCAAAAGACACAAAAAGAAATAATTGTTCCTAAAATGCGTGCCCAAGAACGACTGGTCAGGTTGAGTTCCTTTAGTGTCATACAATCAGATGTGCCAAAAAACTGTAAAACTCCAAAAAGAAATGTTATCAAACCCGTTGAAAAACAACAAAAAGTGGTCAGTAATCCAACAAATAATGTTGAAGCACATAAACCTGTATTTGCATTAGACATTGTAGAAAAAAAGAAAAAGAAGGTACAACAAAAATATATTGAAACAAAACCCGAGAAATTTGAGTCTCGTCCAGTTGCCCAGACACTGTTGTCAACCAAAATGGTAAAACCAAAATGTGATGCAATTGAAAAGAGGGACCAAAAGTCTCCTGTGAAGAAAGAAAATATCATCATACCATTGACTACATCCATTGCACTTAACTCTTTAGTGTCTAGGCCTGAAGAGAATGCTTACAAGCATGAAATGCTTAAAAGAGAGCTGGCAATGATTGCCGGCACTAATAAAGCTCAAAAGGTAAGATTAACTGTGAAATAAATTTAATTATTTATTAATTTCCAACATTTATTGAATGATTAAAACTAATGTACTTAATAGTTTAGAATTTTGTACTGAGAAAATTGTTTATACATTAAAACGATATCAATATTAACAATTTTATCAACAACAATGTAAATTGAATAGTTCTGTCAAATACATTGACTTACATATGTATAAATATATATATTTATATTTATACATAAAAAATAATTATTTAAATTTTAAACAATTTTCATTGCATTTGGCTTTTAACAACACAATTTGAATCAATTACTAATAATATTATAATTGAATACTATTACAGTTGCAAGCACACAGAGAGACTCGTATTTTATGTCGCAATCAGTTGACACATATTAACCGTGTAAATTTGATGTTGAGTGCCAGTAACAAAAGACTGAGGAGGGCCGATAAGAATATGCGACCATCAGGTGCTAACAACAACCGCAAATGCTGTTAATTCTTATATATATAAAAAAAAAAAAAAAAAAAAAAAAAACAATTATACTGGCTTCTATTATTAATCAGTTAGTAAAATTATAAAGGGTTGAAATATTATTTTAGCTTGCATTGGGTAAAGGGAAAAAAAATTAAAAAATTAACAAAATATAAAAGTATAAAACATTAAAAAAATTTTTAAAAAAAAAAGAGCGTGACTATTATTTTTATAATTTTAACCAATTCTCATAATTAGTACACAATATAATATATAATTTTTGGTAACTGATTAATTAGGGAAATGCTTATTTTTAAACAATTTATTTCTTCTTCAATATAAGCGCTATAACTTTATTTAAACTGATAATATTTATATATTTCAATGCCATTGTATAAAAAATAAAATAAAAACAAAACATAAGTTTTTAATTTAATAATATATTAACATAATAAAAAATATATATACTAAGTGTGGCTTGTTTATAACTGAAGAGAAATAAATTATTTATAATACAGTAAAATGATATCAATTTTTAGAAAATTTCAACTTGTGATTTTTTTACATTTATCTTTCATCGCTGTATAAGTTACCAATCAATAAAAACTATATTTGGCCAGTATACAGATATATTATTATAATATATTAATATGTATTTTCTCCATACATAAAAACCAAAAGAAATTATTTGTACCTGATTTGAGATGACCAGCTTTTTAAGCAATTCTTATTGTATGTACACCTTTAAAGTTTAAGACATATTATATAGGTTCTATTTATTTATTTAAATTAACACTAATATTAAAGTTAAAAGTTATGTAGTTATATTCTAAAGTGTAAGGTGTAACACCATTACTTTTTAACTCGGTAAAATCAGTAAACGTGGTGGCTAGGCCTTATGTTTATGTATATAATAATTTTTATTTAAACACTTTTCTTTTTTACTATATTATTACACGATATATTCTCTAACTATAAGATAATTATCAAAAATATATATCATATATGCTGTGCTGTATAAACATCATATCTACATTATTCAACATTTTTCGTCTGTAATTTTTTCATTATATTAGATACTACAATATGTCAAAATATATAATACCTAGACTAAATATTATACATACATAAGTTTTTTCTTAAGTTTCTTTACTATATTATGTATAAATATTAAATTATGTGTAGTGATATTGGATTTGTTAATGGATGATTGATTTATTTGATTATTATCTAAATTTCAACCAAGTTTATCAATAATTGTTTGGCCTCATTTAAATAGTATACATTAGATGATGGATAGATATTCAATACTTTGTTCATATTTCATAGGTAATTATAATTTAGCAATAATTTGCCTTAATAATGTCTGATGTTTGAAAATATTATATACATAGTTTAAGTTACATATTAAGATCATTTTAATTGTCATTATTTATTAGTATGATCATGATAACTTGTAATGTTTCAAACAATATGATATAAATACCAAATAAATCCAATTTTTAGAGGGTTTGCAATTATATTTTAAACCCTATTAGTTGTGTTCAATATTTATAATATGTTATATTAACATTTTCATTTTTCAAAAAGCACAGCGTTTGAGATTTTGAATTGTTCTATACATATTAATGGTATTATTAATTTATTAATAATCATTTACTATTTGTTAAATATAATCTTTTATTTATATTTATTTTCAACATAAAATTTAAATTGGAGTTTTATTTACCTAATTGTTTTAATTTTAATGATTATTTATAACCATGTACATACATAATAAGAGTAACACATGTCGCAATTGTAAATGGATCATCATTATTATTATTATTATTATTATTATTATTATTATTACTATTACTATTATTGATAAAATTATTTTTTTCTGATTTGGTTTGTATATTAAAAAAAAATATGTCAAAACCTGTGATCTAAATAAAACTTCTATGAAGCAATAAGATAAAAAATTTGTAAAAATTAGAATGACACGATTAAAATTAATTATTCGATTTATATATTATATTGTGAAAAAAAAAAATATATATATATATATTATACCTATAAATAATATACATAAATTGTATTTTGTAGATATGCAATTTGTTAAAATTGCTGATTTCATTTAAGTCGGCTATATATGAATATATATATTTAGTTAAGATCATATTATTATTTTACTGTATTACAAAGTGAAACTATGCTGTAATTACTTTACTTGAAAAATATTATGTCCACCGTTGTTTATTTTATTTGTTTAATTCATAAATTTCCAATTTTATTAGATATTTTATTTATTGATTTGGTAACATGTGTTATATTTATATTATTCAATACAAAATATACAATATTTAATAATTAGTAGGGTACAAGTTTGTGTTCAAAAGTATATAAAAACAAAAAAAATATTGATGAAATAAAACAAAAAAAAGTATTAAATAATCTGAACATAATTATAAGTGTTTTGATTTTATTTCTTTTCCTTATTCATTGGATACTCCATTAACAATCCTGCCTATTACACTCGGTTACATATATTAACAATACAAACTTTGTATAGATTTGACCTAAACATAATTATAATTGGAACAAAAGCTAGCAAAAAAGGCTAACAAAATTGTGAGACAATGCCTAATGGTCTAATAAATTGAAAAAGCTAGAAGGTCGATTTTGGACAGTCCTTGGAGAAATTGGTGATTTATTATAATTGTTGATATTTCATTAGAAAATACGATTCTGAACAATACTCAATATAATATAATATATTATACTGAAGAGCTGTTCCAAAAGTTTACGTGTGTAAACTACCCATGAGAATACTCAAAAAAATTTCAAGTATCTACATTCAAAATTGTATTTGTTATCATGAAAAATCTAAAATCAATTTTGTCAAAATTAAAATTTAGGTAGTTTTTTTCTCATGGATAAACTTTGAGAAATTTAAGTAATGAGCTAAATAAATTACCAACTAGATGCTATTAAGAATACTCTTTGTGATAATCGGACCATTATTTCTGCCCGAAATCATGTTTTCAGGCTTTTAAAACGCATAATATTCAATACTACAAAATATTTAAACTTTAGAAGCTTATTAAAAAAAATTATGAGTTACAAGATTAAGTAGTTAGTATATGCGTAGGCTTCAATTAACTTTTCAAACCGTTAAACTCAAAATTACATGTAATATTAGAAATCTTTTTAAAAAAAGTTCTAAGTTCTATATTTAGTCAAAATATCAACTAATCCGTTCCAAAATTTTATCACACGTGAAAACTACCTATGTTAGTACTATTGATTATAGAGTAGATAATTTATTATAGTCTAATCTATAACCAATAGTTAGTACCCAAAAATATTTTCAAGTCCCTAGCATCAAAACTAAATTAATTAACATGAAATAAAATGATGGAAACTGTAATTTTTTTCGATTTTTGGTAGTTTTTCTTCATCCAACTTTTGAGAAATTTAAAAAAAGAGCTAAATAAAGTACCAATTAGATGCAATTTGATACGGCATGAGTACCCTATTTGTGGTAATCAGACCATTATTTCTACCCAAAAAGTTTTTTTATACACAAAAAAAAAAAAAAAAAAAACATCTTTGTAAAACTAATACATTCCTTGCTTTTCTCAGAATCTAAAACATTAAAAGACAAGCGTTTCATTTCTACTTCATAGAGATCTAATAATATTGTGATAATCACATGATATTGTATTGAAACACACTATCCAAGACTCTGAACATGCATGTGTCACTTGCAGTACTCGAGAACCCAATGCTAAAGCAGTTGGTACGGTACATACTTAATTACCATACATAAATCAAATGGTCGATTAAATATGAACCAAACTTTCAACATGTCGTATTCTCTACCTTAGTAGGAGATATTTAACCTCGTAGGGCTTGTCTATTTAGGTGTTTAAGATTCAAGCCGAACTAAATTGTAACATTTTTTCTATCCAAGTCATTAACGTAATATAATTGAAATTTATAAAGCCAGAATAAACATAAATTTATTATATCATATATTTGTTGTCAGATGTATTTTTAGGATAAGCCCACAAGAGAATATCGGAAATTTTTTTGTCTCATTATATTTGATAATGAATGTTTAAATATAAATTTCACAATTTTAGCTCGGTTTCAGGATATGTGGTTTCGCTTTATTATCCATTGGACATATGTACACTACATTACAGGAAATAAAATATGTTGGTAGAAAATATAATATTTGTCGGTACACACAAATTACTATTATTTTCACAAATATACTCTCTTTTATTCTGTTTAGACTATAAAAAAGTGTGAATAAAATATTTTGCAGTAATAATATTAAATAACAATACGGTACACAATGTAACAATAATGTGTACATAACGAGTTATAAATATGTAAATGTTATACGTTAGTACACAATATAGATCCTTTTCATGGTGATGATTATATCACAGTTTACAGGAAAAGTGAGATTGCAATAATGAAGAATGTTCACATATTTAAAAAATTTAAAAACAAATTTAAGGATTTAAAAAATATTTTGAGTCAATATAAATATCTATTAGCTTATTTGATTCACTTGAGATTTTGAGCAATTTAATTCTCCTATTCGAATGGCAGAACATGATTTTTGTTTAGCATTTGTTAATATTCTCATCGTTTCTCCCATGAGGTATTCGGCTTCAACATGATTTACTATTAACAACCATGATACATTGTCGTTAAAGTGTAAACTAAGTGTTTCTTCATTTTTATCCTAAAAAAAAATATTCATATAAAAAATTGTTAGTTTACAATGTTGTTAAACTTATTATATATTTCAGTTTTGTGCATCTTACAATATGATTGAATGCACTCATACGTTGTACATGAGCCAATGTAGGAAATTGTTCTTCATACGGAAGTAGCCACACACATTCGCCACCCAATATCACTAGTTCATATTCAGTAATCACAACGCCCGGTAATTCGATAATTTCTACGAGTCCTAAAATAAGTGTTATTTGCATACATTAGAATTCTATTGTAACACAAACGTGATTTTAATTTTAATTATTATTAACCGATGTTCATCGATTACCATTGTCTGTGACGATTGTTGCACACTCACAAAACATAACATGAATAATGGGCAAATGCAATTCATTTTTGTAAAGAATATTGTTGACATATAAATAGGAATTAGTGTTTGGTGATGCGATTAGTATTGCTCGGTTTTCAAATGGTTTTATTCCTGAAACAATTATATTTTTATTGATAATCGATAATTGATAATCTATTATACTATTGGTAGTCATATTTTTTAAAATAAATTTGTACTTTCTAGTGTAGCAATTAATCGTATGGTGATGTGTGGTACAAAGAGAACAAATGTATATTTCATGTCATTATCTGGTTGACTAACACAAATGGCTAAACCAACATTCCATGGAAGGGTGGATATGGACTTAACAAGACTCAATCGATGACTTGACACTCTCTGTAAGCTATATAATAAATTGGTCTTATAATAAACAATAAACTAATTAAATAACTAGATAACATTCATACATACAGTTCATCTGGTTGACCAATGAATTTGAACACATAAAGCGACCTATTGGATATAATCACACATCCGTCAAGTCGATTATTAGGACTTGTCATTATAAAATTGCACTGTTAAGTAAAATAAATATTAATTTAACAATAATTTAAAACAAATAAATAAATTATAAAAACATACTCGAAAAACAAGTACAAATTGTTCATTTTCCCGGAAGAATTTATGTTGAACATACAATTTTAACCGTTGATCAATTGTAACAAAGTCATCATAAGAAAATTTAATAGGTATATTTACTACTGATGACATTTTAGAATTGATGTTATATTCTGTATCTATTATATAAACAACATATTTTAAATATATGCATTAAAAAGTGTATTACATTTAGTCATAAATACTGTACCTTTTATTGTTGATAAACTATCGTTATGATGTTTTCGACTTTCATAAGCAGTACACACACTATCCGTCATTGATCCTAATATTAATAAATATTAATTCAATTAATGCAAAATAATAATAAGTAAAAACTTTAAACATGTGCTATTGCCTATTTGCACTGAGAAATCAGATTATTGTATTAATTTGCTTATTAGAAGTTATGCAATTTAGATTTTACCATATTAATTTATATTAAAAATACTTCACCAATAACAACACTCATCATGCTAAATTGGCAAACTAATTTAGACTTAAGATTATGATCAAATCCACACCTACCATAATTTGTACGATGTACTAAATCTATTGACATAAAGGTTATAATAGAGTGAATCAACAAGGAGACTTAATCCGTCGGGTAAACAATATTATTATGTTTATATAATAATGTCAAAAAGATTTATACCTACAAATTTAAACATTTTTGCAAGCATTATTAATCATTTTGATGAAGATAAAAAATCTACAGATATTGGATCATATTAACATCATATGTAGTAACTGTACTGTAAGAATTTGACCAATTTTACAAAGTGGCAGTAGTGGTTTTGATTATTAATCTCATTCTAAATGTTATTGTTGAAATACTAACCTGAAGAACTACTTTCAGTCAATGTGGTCCGAACATCAGTGGTCAGTTGAGTTTTTTTTGATTTGGTGTCATTACTATAATACAAATATTAAGTTATAGTCACTAATTAATAAATTAAACAAAAATATAATAAGAATTAAAACATTTAATAATACATTTAATATATTTTACAAATAATGCTTTAAGTAAATATACTCTAGAGGAAAGAGGCGCAACAAAGATTTTGATCTTATAATTAAATATTGATTGGTTTTAATCAAGGCCGCTCTTAGGATTTACGAGGCCTAGGGCAGAATATTATTACCAGGCCCTTTAATCTATAACCCCTTGTTAAAATCAAATAGCTTTATAGATAATCTATAATATAAGAATTGGTTGGATATTTTGTTAAAAAATCACAATTATCACAATAATCACAATCAAAATTAATTTTTTTAAATAGTAAGAACACAAACACTAATGGTATATTAGTATTAATTATATATGATTATATAGTCTCAAAGTATATATAAGAATGAATAATAATCATTAATATTAAACGAACACCAATATTTTGTAATAAAATATTATGTTTATAAATCAGCAAATACGTGTAGATAAACAGTTTATAAAGTATAAATTATCACTTATCAGTCTTTCACGGTGTTCTGAAATCTAAAATAAACTATAAAACCAACTGTAACTATACTGCCCAAAAATTATGGTAAATGATCAGATAACATAAAATATTAAGCCGATAAATATTATTTAAATATTTAGCTGATAAATGTTCACATAAATAGTCTTCATTATAAAATTTAATTATATATTATATTTACTATGATCTAATCAGGAACACATTTTTTTTTTTGAGCATGAGGCTTTCTTTAATACGCGATGTCCGGGGCATATTCCTCGCAAGCCCTCCTCTTCTTACCAAAGAGCGGACTTGGGTTTCATCTTACATTTTTAAATAAACATATTTTCTAATACTTATTGAAACTAATAGTTAATTATAAGTTATAACTAGGACTGGGAAAATAATGTCCTATAAAACCATTAAAAAAAGAGAAAATTGTGGACACCGCTAATTATTATTTGTTAATTTGTTATATAGGTTTTGACATAAGTACATTACTATTATCCGATAATTTAATATGAGTATCTACTTTAGATTGTTAATATAAAAATCATGTTGTAAAAATCTTAAAATAGCATTTAACATTCATATTTTGTATCCAAAAAATCCAAAAATGCCATAAAAAAAACTAAAAAAATGACCTTGAAAACAAAATTTGTTAAAAAATGCAAAATAAATTTTTTTATTCCTATTCAAAAGTATATGAAACAAATTTGTGACATTATAAGCATCACACAGCAAGCATTAGAAAATAATATAAAATGCATCAAAATTCCAGCCTTAGTTATAACTTTTAAAGTTATAAAGACATATGTATCATATTCTATCACCTTAAAGTGTTGTACCTACAAAATTACACTTTTATTGTTTACCATCCACGAAAAACAAATTATTAAAATTATTCTTGCTTTTATTTCATTGAAGACTGTAGTTTAACATTTATCATAATTCATTGAAGCTATGAGATAAAAATTTGTCTTTAAAGTCTCTTAAATTTGGAAAACATTAGTCGGATTAATTGATCCACCACCATTCTTCTAGTAAATTGGTAGCTACATGTGATCTTACACCATAAGATACCATACTTTAATATGTTTCCAATGTTTTCATAAACATCAAATTGTCATAATTTGCCTAAATAATTCACCCTTATTAATTATTATGAAGAAAAAAATCACTAAAGAGCAACCATTCGGCAAGTATCAAATACACACTAAAAGTTAAATTTATAAAATGTATTACTGTATGAGTTTCAATCATTAAAAATAAATCGCAAAATATTAAATTAATATTGAGTGTAGATAGCATATGACACTAATGAAACAATGGTAGATACTAGATAGCATAGGACATAAATGTACCAATAGATATAAATTTGATAATTTGTTTTTTTAAAAAAAATATTTATTCATATTGACATAACATACCTTGATATTACTTCAAGTACTTCAACAGAACTTTCACTTGGATTACTTATAATTTCTATATCACTATCATTTCTAGATAATCTACATTCTTCTGGTTCTTCTGAACCTTAAAATATGAAATGACCATCAACAATTTATTGTATTATTATAATAAGACATCATACCCTATAATGCTATTACCATCTATTAAAACAGAAAGTATAACAAACTCAGAATTCACCACTGAATAGAACTTAAATTGTGGTTTTTAAGATAGAGTTTAAGTTTAAAACACTTTAAATTTAAAGAGAGGAATCAGCTTTTTATGTAAAATATCAATTTGAAAACAAAGTTATTATTACAACACAATTTTAAACATTAAACATAGGAAATGTTCCTTTCTTCTTTAAACACTTATTAAACCTAAATATCACAATTTAAGTCCTGGGTAACTGTGATTTTGTTATATTCTCTGTTAAACAGCATTGATAGAATATATATAGAATTGATTATTTAATCAATATATATATATATGTGACATTCTCTAAATACAATATAAACACTTAATATTTAAAATCTTACTAGATCTTGAATTAATTGGTGTTGAATCGTTAGAATTATCATCATAAATTACATTTTGATTGTCTATTTCAGAACATTGATTTAATTTATTAAAAGAAGATGGAAGAGGTTCCTCTTCTATTTGTATAACTATTGAGCTGTCACAACTAGGACAACAGTTTTTCTTTTTTTCATCTGGAAATTAATTATCAATGTTATAATTGATAAAAACAAATTTTGTAGATAAGTAATTACTGATTACTTTTAAAACATATTTTAAATTATTATTCAATAATAAATTTGATTTTATAATTGCACATAAGGAAATTTGTATACTACTACTATATTATAATATTAAATAATTAAATAAACAGTAAGAATATGTAAGAATTGAACATTGACAATTTATTGATTTAATTATGCTATGATTTTTTTTTACAGTTCACTTTTAATCAGAGTCGTTATACTAACTATAACCGTAAATATTTCACTAGGAGCAAAACTTCAAAATGCCCCCCTTTTGAACGTTAAATTAGGATTAATTCTAAAAATTGTTTATATACTATAATATAAATAAATAAACAATAGTTCTTTAGTAATTTTATTTAAACTAATAACTCATTAATTAAAAAAAATTTGTATTATAAGTTTTTTGTTTATTTGTACTCCTTGAATTGTTGCACCCAGAGCACAGACACTTTTCGCCCCTCCCTTTGCTATGGCTCTGTTTTTGTTTTTAATTATGTTATAAACAATACTGGATAAATCTATGATGCAGTGTACCATAGCCCCCACTAATTTATTATAACAGTTGGGCCTCAATATAACCATAATTATTTTTGCACCAGAGTCTCAAATAATTAAGATCAATGTGTATAACATAAAAGTTTATATTTTTATCAAAACTTAAAAATATAAAATCAGCTTAGTTTTTTTTTTTATATGTGAGCACTTACTAATAAAACGTCTACTGTTTTCTTGACAAAATATTGTACTACATTTTACACATTTAAATACATATTGATTCATTTCGCTTAATGTTCTTGATTCTAATTCCATACTTATAATGTTAATAAATTCCTAAAAATTATAATGGAATCAATATTATAATAATATATAAATTAAAATTTATTTTATAAACGTTAGCATATATCTAACCTAAGTATAGGCGCAAGAGGGGGTGCTAGAGAGACTTTAGTAAACCCCAAAAATGCATAACTAATAGTTTGAACTGTTTAAAGATAATTAATTGTGATTAGTTGGATAAGTTTAACACAAAAACAAAATAAATAGTTTTAATATAATACATTATAATTAGAGATCAGATTTATATGCGGTTAAAAACTTAAATATAAGATGTTTTTATGCTCTATAATTTCGTCTGAATAATCTTTTATATGCACACATATTCTTTTTTGGACATATGTGATGTTTCATTAAAATGTATTAAATATTGAAAAAATGAATAAAATTAACAATTTATAATAGTTATATTTTATATACCTAAAATTCACATTTATGAATTAAAAAATTAAATAATAATAACATGTTTTGAATAATAAAATTAATAAATAATTCAATTTGTTATCAATATCGCCTCTTTTCATCTTGATATATATCGCTTTTAAGTTGAATGGTAACTTCACATGATCTAATCACAGTGTCTGGGATAGGCCAAAGTCATAATTATATTTGCATTTTTTTCAAAACCATTACATTTTTTGTGAAATATTCAAATAAAACTTCAATATATTCTTAAAACATATCATTTTGCACATAATATGCTTTAACCTTAAAATATGCTTTTTTATACGCTAAACATTTTTGTATATCAGTTCATAGGAAAATGAATCGTCGAGAAAGCACATCCATTTGTAGTTGTATACTTTTAATAAACATATGTAAAAACATACAAATCTGATCTCTAATTATAATCTTTTTAACCAATGTCTAACTTGTGTTTTTTTAATTGTTATACAAGTTGTAATTTGTAAAATATTATAAATAAGATAACTATTTACTTTCTGAGTGCATTATATTTTTAAATAATATACAAATAATAATGTTGGGTTAAAAAAAAATTTTGTTAATGATTTTGATACTTATGTGTGTATGTGTTAGAGAAGAATGTGCAAGGATACATAATTTTTGCACCCCCTAAAATATAAGTTTAGTTGCAACTCTGAACTTGAGTTAGGTAAGCAACATAAGCATCAGGGATTAGTATAGATAATAGCTGCAATTTTGCCTCATTCTACTTCTACATAATTTTTTTTTGTTTTCTTCTATTGGATATAAGATATCTATTTCCAAGTTTTCTTTAATTTCATTTGGTTTTCTTATTTAATCTATACTTCCTTAGTAATCACACCTTACAGTTATTATTTAATATATATTTTACTTAATGTAAAATAATAATAATAATAATAATATATAGTATTGATTTCAGTGCTCAGTTATAACTTACAGTATTTACAGTACAGTCAATACTTATTAATTTAATATATTTACATCAGAAATTGTATAAAAAATGTAATTATAATGCTCAAGCATATACATAAAAAAAACTGACTGCCACAAGTTTAACTTACTTTTGCTTCATTATCATTCATTATATAAACTCTTTGATTTAAATTTTTTCGAATGGTCATAAAGTTTAATTGGATTTTAATAGGATCAAATCCAACTTTGATACAACTTTCAATTGAATCTCGACTCCAAGTAGCAAGTAAATGACCATCAACAGAATTTCTTTCTCTTAATTCTCTGAAATTAATTGATTATTAGAAACAATATTTATTATATTAATTATTTATGAGATGCAAATTACTAAATTAATACTATTTCGTATTTAGTATTTTATTGCTAAAATGGAATAAAATTATTTTTTTTCAATATATATTATATAAAATAGGCTTATATAAAGAAAATATATTTATTAATAAAATAAAATTAATAATTTAATTGTAAATAATTTCACAATGCCGAAGAAACCTATTCGTTTTCTAAAATGTCATTGATGTCATATACAAATAATAATCATTCTTTTATAAAGTGTACATACATAATAAAATACAAATATTTATTTAAAGAAAAAAAAATTTTATTGATAATTTTACTAACTGGACGTAATTCATATGTTATACAACTATAGAGAACATAAAACAATTAAAATACTGACCTTTCCGTTAAACATATAACAATATCGGAGTAATCACCAGTTTTTGAATTAACAACTTGAGCTTGCCAATTATTTCCTAAATATATAATTATACAATCATTATTAATAATATTTAAAAATGATTAAATTTAACAAAACTGATCATATTCAGAAGTTTCTAGATATTTAACTTGTTTTTTTATATAAATTAGAGTATATATCAATAAATAATTAAAATATTTCTTCAATATTAAAAATTCATGTTATTTAAGTTTAGTGAATAAATTGTTTTAATATATTAGTTTTACTATCTTTTCCTACCTCCCCTTTATACTCCCAATTAGAAGAGGTCTGCCACCCTGTCCTACACTTCTATACAACTCAATATTCTAATGTATACTAATGTACACATGTATATATATAGTATTTTACTGTAAACAATGTAAACTATTAAAGCATTATTATTTATTAATTATTACTTTAACTATAGTTCTTTAGTTGACATTGTTGCATTTCATAATCAATGTAAATTGTATATTATTTTATAAATATATATGCTCACATTTATATTAAGTTAATAAAAACAATTAGGTTAATACAATTATTGATATTATTTCTCGATAGTTAATAAACTGATTTGAACGTATATATATATATTTTTTTTTTTTAACTTTAAAATATTTCATATTGATTCATATAATTTACTTATACATAATAAATACTAATTTTATTTTATTTACAGATTTTGAATAAATTTTTTTTAAATAGAACTTTTTTAGAATATTTATTTTAATTATAAAAAACAGCCAAACAAGAAACAATTAATTTATGAAATTATGAATTACTAAAGAATAAATATCTATTATTTTTAAGTTTTAATAAAAGTACTACATTTAAATCTGAAAAATATATTAGAAAATTATATAGAAAATTAATGTTAAACTCAAATTTAATAATTGCATTGTAAAATTAATTAGTTTCATACCAAGAAACTTACTAAATACATAATTAAGGTGTGATTCATTCTGAAATAGTATACATGAAATAGTAAAGAGAACTCCAATGAGTTTTACATATGACCAATAATTAAATAACCTGTGTATATTATAAAATAAGTACAACACAATGGTATAATTTTAAAATGTTAAACCAACTGACTTGATAGTTTTATAGGATTTTTTTCTTTCTTTAATGTAACATTTTCTATAGTTGAATAATCGATTATTGTTTGATTATCAATATCTGGTTCAACATCAATTTCTACATGAAATTTATTATTTAAATCTGAAAATTCATTTTTGTCAGTGTGATTACCAGGTTCTGAATAACCATCTTCATTAGTTTGTTTTATCTAAAAAAATATAAAACAATAATTTCATAAAGCACATGTTCTTAAATTTAAAAATACTGGAAAATATGTCTAAAAGACTTACAGTAATTTCTTGGGGTAAATGTTTATTTCCTGTCTGTTGTTTAATACCCATAATATCTTGAACATAGCTTCCAGCATGACTATGTAACCAGTTATCTTCCCCAAACTTTTCACGTACACTTTCTATTTGTTTTTTAGTAGTTAAATGTTCTGATCTTATAATTTCTAAAAATAAAATAGATTAAATGCTTGGCTAACATTAAATTTTAAATTACTGACCTTTTTTTAAAACTATTTTTGGTACAGGAGTTTGAATAATACAATTTGTATCTCCTAATACATCTTCAATTACAGGAGACCTTAATTTTTTACTTTTTACACTTGCTAAAAATTATGTTTTTAAATATTAAAAAACTCATTAAAACAAATAATAAATGTATAATTTACCAGGACATTGTTGGTAATGTAAAAATGATAGATCTAATGATCTAGAAGACTGCCCAGCAATTTTTTTTTCTGATTTTGATAGAAGTAGATTATCAAGTTCAAACTATTATAATATACAACATAAAAATGTATTAACTGTATTATAAATATATTTTTAATAACTTACAAGTTCAACTGCTGCATTTTCATGGAGATATCTACATGTTATTTCTCTATGATTCTTGACATAAGCTAAAGGATTATATTCTAAATTTAAATACTTTAAAAAAGCCATATCTCCTACTGCTGATATTGTTTCATGATACAAGATCAGATTATTTGATAAATCCAATACTTTTAAATTTGTCAATTTAGATAAACCTAAAATAGAAAATAAGACATAAAATATATACAATTATCACATATTTATTGGTGTTTATCAGTGTTTAAAATAATTATATTTCATTTTTTTTTCTTTTAACAAACAATGAAAACTTTAAACTAAAAAGCATTAAAATAAAAATATGATTTTTTAGAAAACCTGATTGTTTTATTAATAGAAAATAAAAAATACTAGGTAATCAACTGACAACTTTTTACTCATGGGTTAAAGATATATACTACAAAAATTTAAATAATGAGAAGTCTCCTGGTCTTAATAATTGGAAAAAATAATGATTAAAAATTGTTCATTTTTTTTGGGCTTCACCCATTATCGCACAAATGTCAAAAAAAAAGCATAAGACAAAACCACACATTATTATTATAAAGACTACTATACTTATAACCTTTTTTTAAAATTATTTTAGATTGATGTTTTAAAATACCAACAAAGCATCATTGAAGCAAAAATAAGAGCAATTATGAAGGGAAAAGAAGCTATACAACGGAAATGTGATAGAAAACAAGAAGGAAACCTAATATATCTAATATATTCACTTCTGTTAACAAATAAATTATCAGTTTTAGATTATATTAAAGACATGTTTAAATTTTAATAATATATACTTAAATACATATATAATTATTATACTATTAAATTATTATTACTATTATATTATTAAAATTATTATTATATAATAATTTTTTTATAAATCGATAGATTTTTAATTTTTGTGTGCGGTAATGGGCTATGCATTTTGTTCAGTATAAGGCTGTATTTTTGTGGTAATAGGATGTGCTGATTTTTTTTTGGACAATGAAAATTAGTATGTTTAACATATTCAATTTTTAGCAAACACATAATATTGTATATATAAATGAACCACAATATTTTAAGTTTATCTATGTCAGGATTATTTAGATTATTTAATCGAACAAAATTAAGAAAATATACATTTAGGAGAAAAAAGTATTATTAATAGTTGAATTTTAAACTATTTAAACTAGTTAAATAAATTAACTTTAAATAGTAAGTATAGTAAATATAATTATTATTACCTGTTAAATCATTAATTAAGTTATAACTCAATATTAATACAGTCAAGTTTCTAGCACCATAATCACTTAATATGGGCACTTGAGTTAATCTATTTATACTTAAATTTAAACAGTCTAAGGATTCCAGTTTTACAACATTTTCAAGTGTAGTTAATAAGTTTCTAGGTGCTTCCAAATATGTGATACTAGGTGCAAATAATATTGATTCATCTAATGTTTTAAGACGACAGCCTCTTAATACTAAATACTTGAGACTAGACCATTTTCGTTTTAACAATAAAGCTAAAGATTTTATTGAACCATGGACAATTAAAATTTCAATTTTATCATAATTCAATCCAATTAACCATTCTATATCTATATCAAAAAGTTCTAAATAAGTTAGATTATGAAAAGGAGAAAGATTAATATAACTATTGAGATCTAAACTGGAAGACTTAAACAATTTTAATTTAGCAACTTTTTTTAAAACTTCGCATAAATAGTGATGATTTAAAATATGGTCAGAGTGCAGTGAAGATAACACTTTTGTAATAATTGTATGAAGAATATTTGTATTAAGTATTAATTTTTCATCTCCAGTGACCAAATATTCTCCACTGCATTTCAAATGACGTATTAACTTATTAACGTCTTCCATTACTGAAAATAAAATAATAAACAAATGTTAATATTATTATTTGTTAAAAAAATAAAATAAGGAAAGCATACATATTATTAAAAAAGTTTAATATAAATAATTTGATTTGTTTACAATCTATTAAGTACTAATTTTATATGGATATGCTAATTAAAAGTATAATTATATATCTCTATTAACTAGTAAAATTTCTGTAAATAAGTAAAACTAAATTTATTTACTGTCGTAAGATATTAAGATGGTAACTATAAAGAATTGAGTTTGCTAAAAAATGTACACCTATTAATTATCTATATTTTTATTATGATTTTTTACGATACATACAAAATAAAGCAAATATGTATGTAAAGTATTGTAATAAGTGTTCGAGACTTCATGCATTTGCATATTTTTTTATAATGCTCATAGATTATTCTAGATTCGATGTAAATTAATATCATGATGTAATGGAACTTAAATACGAAATTTGGTTAATTTTTGCGGTTTATACCCTTTTCTATTTTATAAACATAATATTTTAAAAATTAAAAAAGGTGTTCTTTTTTTACTGAAATTCATTTTTATTTTTTGTATAAATAAATAAAATGTGAAAATATTCATGTGAAATACAGGCAATCTAATTATTTTGAAAAACTGAAATAAAAATATATTCATTTATCTAGGATATAATACAAAATGTAAATCTTCATGTGAAACCCTGCATATACAAAGAAATGTAGATAATAAATTTTGAATATGAATATGAATATTTTGGTTTTAACAAGTAAAACTAAACAATTGTTTATACCATCAACTTTTTGGTTTATGGTTTTCTGGATTTATTGCTTAATATTAGGAATTGTTTGTAACATTTCAAACATGTAACTATGAGTAAACATATCATCACCTAAAATAAAACATTTATTGCGAGTTTCGACTATTTATAATAATAATTAGATTATTTAACGAGCAGATTTAAAATATAAATTAAAAACTCATAATTTATTTAATGCTAATAATATAGTGGATATTAATTTTAACTTATAAAAAGTCTTTAATTATAAGTCGTGAACTCGTAAATTGTATGCAAATGATTATATATATATAAAAAAAAAAAATTAAATACAGTACTTACAACTCATGAGCTGATCTAGATAATAACAACAAAGAGTTTTTGTTTTGGAAATCAGATGAATCAGTTAACAAACTGTTTTATTTGTACAAAACTAAATTTATGTAACGTTCAATAAATATATTTTTAACAGAAGTGATTAAAAAAACAAAATTACATATTTACAATTTAAAATGTATTGTATTGAATTTGTTATTCTTTAAATAGGTAAATAATTATTGTAATACAATAAGTATGACGATCAAACTACGTTTGATTTGATATAACAATATAGCTTGAATTAAAAGTAAAAATACAGACTTGTATAATTATTTTATGTAAAATCTTAGATAGCATAATATGAATATTGTAAAATAAATCTAGAAAAAAACACAAAGGTTGATAAAATGATAACGATAAGGTAATATAATAATAAACATGTGTTTTATCAATAGATAATAAAAAATGATTTTGAAAATTTATCAGCTGTGTTGTTGAAGCCGTGGCGCGGCGAAGGGAATACGTATCGGGATATTGGTCGTCCTCGGCTCCAATTCTGAGTTTTTCTAAATGATTGATGGGTTCTTAAATCTGAGTAGATATATTGTCATATTTTTGGCGCGTAAACAGGATTTTTAATAAGGGGGTATTTTCATTTTAAAATGTTTGTCATGGTGTAATCTATCTTGGTGAAAATATTACGTTATACGTTTTATCATTTGTATAACTCATAATAAAAATATTACAAAACTATAATAGTTTTAGCATAAATACATTCGAGGGGGGGGGTCAACACCCAAAACATCTCCCCTGGCTACGCCACTGTTTTATGGTGAAAGTGCTTATTTTTAACTGTTTTAAGGTACAATTAACATATATAATCATATAATATTACCTGCAGTTTTATTTTAAACTTTTTAAATAAAGTTTGATAATTATTTAATAATTTACTAAAATATATTAAAATATTACTATATCATGCCGATTGTAATTTTTCGCTAACTTTTAAATATATCACAAAATTCATAGATACATCGATCTCTCGAAAATATTAATTCTTTAAATTTAATGACAAGTGTTTAGACTCTAAATTGAACCCAAAACGACAGTTTTTGTTGATTTTTCCTATACTAGACAGAGTAACTTAACATCCACTTACTTGTTCTCTTCCTTGTTTTTTTTCGTCTAACAATAGATATTTTGTTTTTAGAATTATTATAAAATATAATAGACAATTTTCAGAGAAAAATGTTTAAAACAAAAATATCATTATTATTTTGTACATGTTTATACTTTGGTATTCCATTTTAATGTTTTAAGAGTAATTTCTTTTACCATTATAAATTATATTTTAATTTTTAAGAAACGACATTCCATTAAATTAAATTAGAAGTTATCTAATGAGCGTTGACTGATGAATAGGGAAAGTTGTTTAACTAAACAGAATTATTACTACATTCTATATACAGTAATAAAATAAACAATTTATTAACCAATTAATTTTAATGAATAAACTATACGAATTAGGTATGTATTCAAGTTAATTTGAGTTTTACTATTTTACACTAACGCATCTGCATCATTAATTGGTTTATTATACACTGGAAGATAGAAATTAGAATTCAATTTTTAACATATTTTAAACTTGAGAATAAAATAGTTAATAAATAACAGTACAAATATCAACTATAGATTTATTTGACTTATTATATCTGTAAATTAATGTAAAAATGATAATAAGAATAACATTTTTTAAACAATTCATTAAAATTAATCAAGAATCAAGTCAGTCCAAAAATATTTAGTCAACTGTACAAGTATTATGTTTCAATGACATGTCATAGATTTTCACTTAAAAAGAATAATTTTACAACTACCTATTCAATATACTTTTGCAGCAAAACAGTAATATTGAAAAGTCAATAATCAAATAATTATAATATTATGTTTATTTACTAAACAACTTTTCCATAGTGTTTAGAAAACATAATATTGTTATAAATAAATTAATGTGAATATTTAATTTTTTTAAAATTTTTTAACCATTTTATCAGTAGTGTTAAGTATAAACATGTACTTTTAGTTTAATTATTTACAATACATACTTATTACTTACACTTGAAAGTAAAAAAATGTGTAAACAGAATTTAAATTATTTACCAGACTATCATATGGATATATGATTTAAATAATAAACGTCATAAAACTTCAAGGGTAAATAAATATAATTATGTATGAAAATAAATATTTTAAATTTACGTATGACATAGTTACGGAGAAAATAAAGATGTCAAGTTGAATAGCTTACTGTAGTAATAATATAGGCAGCATTCATATTAAAAATAATATGCGAATAAAGAAAATAAGGAAAATAATTCATTAAATCAAAAGACAAGTACAAGTATAATAAATTACAAACATTTATTTTTCAAATAATTTTAGAGAGAATTTAATAAAATTATAATCCTAATATTTTTGCCTATAAGACAACTTTGGATATTTATATTTTAGGAATGTCTAAAAAAAATTCCATATATGTAAATAATTATCAAATAAATACATTTAATTATATTCACCTTCATCAGTCAGTATAAAAATTATAAATCAAAAGCAGACATGCTATGATTAAGGAATGCTTTGAGCTGTATAATATATAAGTTATTGGAATGTAGGCCTAGTGCATCGGGTTTTTTTTTTTATATAATTTTGATTCTTATTTAAAAAAAAAATACAGGAAAATTCAAATAAAAAATACAGTTTTTTAGGAAAATAAATATAAAAGTATTTAAAAGCACTTTCTGTGTACAATGGATGGGCCTGATTCGTCGTACTCCTGTTTGGAGATCCACATCTGTTGGAAAGTAGACAATGAAGCCAAGATAGATCCTCCGATCCATACAGAGTATTTTCGTTCTGGTGGAGCAATGATCTTGATTTTCATTGTAGATGGAGCCAAAGCAGTAATTTCTTTCTGCATTCTGTCGGCGATGCCAGGGTACATGGTAGTACCTCCAGACAATACAGTGTTGGCGTACAAGTCCTTACGGATATCTACATCACACTTCATGATAGAGTTGTATGTGGTTTCATGGATACCACAAGCTTCCATTCCCAAGAATGAAGGTTGGAACAGGGCTTCAGGGCAACGGAATCTAATAAAAATAATGTAATTATTAATATTTAGCAAATATTGAAAATAAAATAAAGAATTTTTGGTAAAAACTTTACCTTTCATTTCCAATGGTGATAACTTGTCCATCAGGCAATTCATAGGATTTCTCCAATGAGCTGGAAGAAGCAGCAGTAGCCATTTCTTGTTCAAAGTCCAAAGCAACATAACATAATTTTTCCTTGATGTCACGGACAATTTCTCTTTCAGCAGTGGTAGTAAAACTGTAACCACGTTCGGTCAAGATTTTCATTAGGTAATCTGTGAGGTCACGTCCAGCAAGATCCAGACGAAGAATAGCATGAGGTAAAGCATATCCTTCATAAATAGGGACTGTGTGAGAAACACCATCACCAGAATCCAAGACGATACCAGTGGTACGTCCAGAAGCGTACAGTGAAAGTACAGCTTGGATAGCCACATACATGGCGGGTGTGTTAAATGTTTCAAACATAATCTGTAAATTAAATCAAGAGGTTAAACATTTATATATTACTTATGTGTAGTTGCTTTATAACAAATAATACAGTAATGATGATGTATACCTGGGTCATTTTTTCACGGTTAGCTTTGGGGTTCAAAGGAGCTTCTGTAAGCAATACTGGGTGTTCTTCTGGAGCCACACGTAATTCGTTGTAGAAGGTGTGATGCCAAATTTTTTCCATATCATCCCAGTTGGTAACGATACCGTGTTCAATAGGATATTTCAATGTAAGAATACCTCTTTTGGATTGGGCCTCATCTCCAACATAGCTGTCTTTTTGTCCCATGCCGACCATGACTCCCTAAATAATATATAATGTCAATACATTTAAGGTAACGACAGCCAATAATTAACTATAACACATACCTGATGACGGGGACGGCCAACAATAGAAGGGAATACAGCACGAGGTGCATCATCTCCGGCAAAACCGGCTTTGCACATACCGGATCCATTGTCTACTACTAATGCAGCTACTTCTTCGTCACACATTTTGAGTTGATTTTAAATTTATTTTTAACTGTAAACAAATGAGATAACAAATTGAAATAATTGTAGTTTAATTACTAAATAAATTAATTTGATAAGAACAGTTATAATAAATCCAATAAGGTTAAACTACTAAGAGCAAATAATAGCCATTATTTTAATTAAAAGAATAAGGAGGATCTAATACAGCATAGTAATCAAAATTATTTAACCAGTCAACATAAATTATTAAATACAATTATGTATGGTATTATTAATGTTAACTTTTTATTTGTTTATTACTAATATATCCATTAGAGGCTTATCTATTTAATTTTTTTTTATTATGTTGTAAATTATATTGAACTTTAATGTTAATCCAAATTGCATTAACTTTCAATCGCATTAAAAATACATACTTAAAATGATCACATAAAAATTAAAAGCATTTAAATAGGGCGTAGTTTCTTATGTAGAATTAGTTTCAACTTGATAACAATTAAATTATTTCTAAAATTTAAATCACGTAAAATATCACACTGTTTGAAATATTAAAACTAATTAACTAACTAAAGAATTAGATGTATATGAAAATAATGTGTTATAGTTTTACGACGGACACACCACCAACACTACATCCGGTTTTTTTAAAAAGTTACCAAAGTTAAATAAAATGAAAAACTAAAACGTAAATAAAAAGAATTACAAAAGACACATACCAAGAATATAAATAATCAGTAATAATAACAAAATGCTTTTGGAAATTGTTGAAACAATATTACGAGTCGTGTACGATTTATTAAATACTGAACGCACTACCGATGTACCAAACGAGTCAATTGTCAAACTGGTCGTGAAAGAGCATTAACACTGGTATAAGTAGCCTTCTCCAGTACGCGGCATGCGACGGGCACTCCTACCACGGACCCCGCCCTTCCACGCCGGCAAACACGTCGTCGTCATCATCACCACCCCTACCGGCTATCGATAGCCGCATCCGTTCGTTAAAAGGGCTGTTATCGAAACGCATATTAATCGTCAGGGTGGGGACGGTTATTATAAATAACAGAATATCATGGAAATCATATAAATACGGTGCAAAAACCGCGAAAAAAAGAATTAGCACGAAAAGAAACACCCTTGGGCTCTATATTAACACAAACTCGAAAGATTCGTCCTTTTGATGAATTACAGATTATTATAAATTAAAACAATCGCTAGTCGTTGGGTAGGACCACGATACTTTAGGCTTGACGAAAATTTTACTTTTACGGTCGCGAGTCGAGGGTAGGTAATTGAACTTTCGACAATGGGGCGTCGGCCGGCCGGTAGAAAATCTGCCGGTTCAGCGTTATCGTTTATTTTTTATTTATATAAAATACATACGAAACAAAAATACGGAATACGTATAATAATACAAGAAGACGCATTAAATAAATATTATTTACCTGTAAAAATGAGAAATCGACGAGCGTTGAGCTGGTGGAGCTGGTGAGAACGAATTCGCGTTTTGATGACAGAACGGTTACGGTAGTTTTCGTTAAAATGGCCGAGCGGGTCTGGGGCCGGTGTGCATCCTGCCGGACGAGTCTACCGTAGCCGGTGTGTGGGGTCGGTTCTGGTACGCGTCGATGGGCCGGAGACGCACCGATCTATGCGTTGGTTGAACGTGGTACTATACCTCACCGTTGAATAATGGACTCGCCCGTTTTACCACCACTTTCCGCCGGTTCCGTGGCATTACCTTATATGGGCATAAAACGAACATCACCGCGTGATTGGTCGAGACCCGGCACAAGCCGGCGATCGGAGCCGAACACATTCCAAACGGCAAACGGTATCAGCGGACATCAACTGCCGCCGCCCGGCAGAGATCTTGCCACCCCTTCGACCCGTTTCCGACCGTCCGACGCACCACCATTGGTAGTAGTCGAGAAGTGTGGTGGTGGTGCAGTGACGTGTCCGTCTAGACGCGATAGTGGTGCTTTCGGACAATTCGAACGTTCTGTATAACCAGCCTGATAACGACGTTGCCCGGCCACGCGTATTTATTTTATTTTTCAGAAATTTGTGATATTATTTTATTATAATATAATATTATATTCATGATTCATCAGTCATCACGGACGATCACGCATTCGCCGTATAATGATGATTAATATTAAATTATTCCGTTTAAGGGAAATCCGCCGAAGTGCATACGATTGCATCAAATCAATCCGTATTTCGTATGCACCATCAAGTCATAATTTGTGCCCAGAAAATCTAGATTTTTCGACTTTTCGTAGTTTATTCGTATATAGCTTTTTGGCACACGGTTATAAGATTTTCTTTGAAATGTCATTTATTGATTTCTAAGTAGAGTATTCCCTATTCAAAATTCAACAAGTATTATCGATGAATATTATGGGCAATACGTAAATATCATTATCATTAAACAGAAACAGACGTGTTTATAAAACTTTGATTAATAATCCCACAAAAATATAACCTTTTTGTCGTTTTTGGGTAATAATAATAATTAAAATTGATATTTTATTTGAAATTATATTTAAGTATTATAGGTTTTTTTACTTTAAAGTTATTCTTTACTAAACAAATCTAATTACACTATACCTATAGTGTATGGTAAAAATCTACTACCTAGTACTTAGTATCTGATCCGTATCAATTTCTAAAATCAAAAGTTATTACCAAATTTGTAACCAAAATCGATCGCGAAAACAATTTATACAATTTTAAAACCCTGATTACATTTATTTGAACCCGAAAATTATTAACTATTGTATTGATTATAATTTATTAAAAATACTATAATACTTTTAAGTTATACGGGTATGGGAAAACGTACTTATTTGTGGATAATGTTTAATTTGTCATAACTGTTGTAATATTCTATGCTATTATAACAGCTGACTACAGTAAAATGTAATACTAGTTTTGCAAAATCGTACGACACTATGTAATGACAACGAAATGAACACGCGCTACGAATTTTTGTATTAGCACGGAAATTTCCTTAGATATTATCTAAACTAAATATTATAAATGTGTATATTATTATATGGGTATTTATTATAAATTTATAATATTTATAATCTACCATAGTTTTTACGAATATAGTATACGTATATATTATAAATATAATAGTATAATAGTATATTATCCTAATATTTTTGCCTTTAGCTAATGGTAATATTTAATAAATTAATTAATTATTATCATATGTGTTAAATAATATAATTTTATGACAATTATTTTTTCTGGAGGCTTCGGGGGGTGCTTCCCATAGTCCTATGTGGTATTTTATAATTTCATATTATAAATGTATAGTTTCGAATTATTTTATGTCCTGATTTTTGATTACCAATTTTTCAGTTGTTATATTTCTCCTTTAATTAAAGTCTTAAACCATTAAACAATCGGGATTGTTGATTTCAAAATGTGTATTCAAAATATGACAGAAAACCATCAAGGTACAAAATAATATATTAGTTATCTTTTTCGTTTTGTTTTTTGGTCATAGTTTCTTGGCGGGAGTAGGTATATTAAATACTTTATTGAGTATATAGTGGGATAAATATCCCAAAGTACTATTTATTAATTATTTTGTTTTTTTTTACCTTTAAAAATTCCATTGGTCGATACCTAGTAAACAAAATACCAAGTTCAAAACTATTTTCAGAATTAAAATTAAAATTCGCGATTAAGTCGATTTTACATCGATGTGTATGGATTTTTATGTGTACGGTGAAAATGAATTACGATAAAAAGTATAAAAGACCATATTATAATAAATTAATATAATCCTTATTTTGGGTCAATTGGTGGGTAGGTACCACTGAACTGAATATATGGAACTCCCATTTCATATAATTCCCGGGCTGAAAATTTTGCCAAAGTGGAAGCTGCCATTTTGAGTCGGTTAGAGGTTTATTACCGCATAATTTATATGTATATCCATATCATATTCATTTATTTCCATGACATTGTTTTTATTTAAAAATAATAATAACTGTAAATATTGTTTATTCCATACAAAAAATATGGCTGTCGTCATTGACGTAATAAGTGGGGGAACGGGACTTGAAGGGGCTTAGTCCCCCAAAATTATCTGTGTCTCCCCAAAAATGGGATCTACATAATGTGTGGAAGGGTATACATCCCACGGGTCTATTGAAAATAAAATGTTAGCTCTTCCAAATATAAAACTAAAATTGCGCCTATGATTATATACCCACATCTATAAGGAGACTTCGATATTAATATATAGATAGTAGGTACAAATTTCTGCAGTTTTAATGTTTTATACTTTTATGATAAGTATTTAGTTTGAAAAATTATTTTAATAAGAAACGTCGATTTGATTAAAATATTATACCTATACGATGAAAAATGTAATGTGATGGTTTAATTTAATCAGGTTCATTCGATGCAATTGCGCTCAGTATTTTACGTAGGTATTCATTGCAATAATTACACTCGCACAATATTTGAATATATATTATACGTGGATAGATGCCAGAAAAATGTGTTTCCTGTGTTCTTATAACGTGGCCTAGCATATAATTAATAGTAGGTATATACGTACGGACGTATATGAGGACTATACAGAAAATAGTGAAATTCCTACTCAAATGCACATAATATTTTAAAATAATAATACCTACCTAATGCAGCCGTCGTTTAAAAATACGCAAAACTGTGTTCATTTTTAATTTATATAATATAAATGACGTGTGATAGGTGAAACTCGTTGTAACTATTTCAAACTTTGGTTAAAAATTAAGTCGATTTGCTGTTTGAGTGTGTCTGTTGTTTAACGTGCGTCGTGTAGGACTTACATAGCAAAATAATCGTATATCGTAATGTAGATACGCAGAATAAAAATTGTACCTTTATGTCAATTTAGAGATTGAGATTTAGAGAAATCATTGATTACAGAATAGTCTATTCTATAATCAATGGAGAAATGGCAATTGTTGTAAAATATTGACGACAAAGAAGTTATAGCTATATTGTTGTTTAGCTATGTTTGAACAAAACGAAAAGTTTAAAACCTTTTTTCTAGTAAAATGTAAATATTTCATAAAACTGATGTGTTACTGTTACACTCTCGAAAATATTCGTGTTTTTAATATGTCGATAATAAGTATTTAATGTACTCTAAGTTTAACCTAAACGCCAAATTATTTGTTCTACGTATCTCGGATGTAATATAGATCGACGGAAACGTAAATCTTTCATTTATTATTTTAATATTTTAGATTAGATAACTGTAATTTATAATATCGTATATAATATAAGCGTTTTACAGTAATAGTCATAGACTTGTAAAGAATATTTTTATTTTGTATTTACAAAGAATTTATGAGGAAGTACTCAAGTACCTATATTCGAATACTATTTAATACATTTATTTTATTTTAAATATCTAACCATTGAGATATGAAGTATCTGAAGATTTCTATAAGATATCTGAAAATTAGAAATCTATTTGTCATAATTTTTTTATTTAATTGTCACTAACCTTAATGGCTTTATTAGTATTGGTACTTTTTATAAGGACAATCCTGCAGCCTATATTTAATTTATATTATGTCTATATTATTGGGATCTTGAGGATATGGGTTTTCATCTCGATATAATATCGTGTGAATCATCATCTTCAAAGTATTTTTAGTTTTATTATATGATTTTCAATACCTTCTCAATAATAATATTTGGTAATAAAATATACAAGTTATACTTATTAACTGTTAAGATTTTATATTATGTTTTCATGATAGTAAAACCGGTATAAGGTGCCTCTATCTATAATTTTTATAATATTGATTATTTATTATAAACTAGTTTTCAGTGTTTAGAGGATATAATATAGAAATTAATTATAATTTTGAAATATCATTTTAACCAACAAATTATGTTATTATATTATTAATATAGGTAAAGTATAAAATTATTATTAAACAATGTCGGATGGATAATAAAGGCAATTTTTGTAAACTATATTATATAACCACATTCCTTTAATTACGCTCCTATATCTATATTTCATAAGTTAATTAAATATTAAAATATATTTATATATGATATTATGATATATATTTTTTATATTTTATAGCCTGCAATTAATTAAAATATATATTATGATTTTATGGTTAGGTAATAATAAAATAATACAATTTAAGAGTATCTGATATAGTATAAATCGAAGAAATAATCGAAAACCATTAATAAAATAATTTTATTAGTAAAAAAACAGTATTATCAATAGTATTTTACCTATATAATTCATGGAGATACTGTTTTATAACAAAATGATTACGATTTTTAAGGGAAATTAACATTAAATTAAAGAATTGTTTGCTGCACCCTTCACGTGTAGGTATACTACTATGACGTATAATATTGGTACTTATTACGCTATGTAAGTATTTGAGTAAATTATTTTATATTAGGACTTAATATTATAATATTATATGCAATACATAGTACTAGTTTATTTGCATTTTACTGATTATCTACAATAATAATATTAATTTACTTTGAAACATAATAATTACTTATAATATTTGTTTTTGTTTGTATAGGTGTTTTATTGTTATAATGTTATGACGTTATCATCTATGTTGGATATGCAATATAAAATATAGATATTTATTATAATAGTTGAAGTCATTCGCGGAATTTATGATTATTATGACATAATAACAATTATTATAAAAATTACAAATAGGTACGTTACAATAAAATCGATAGGTTAAAAAATATAAACAAAAAACAAGAAGTAGTAACATCTTTTATAAAAAAGATTATGGGAATAATAATATATTTATTATAGTTTATAAAAGAACTTCAATTTGGGTGACTGAGTATATCAACTAATTTTTCAGAAATTTTACTGTACCTCTCTCTAATATTTGAGGAATGTAGCCCTCATATCATAATAAGGTAAAAAAGGAATTAAAACGTTCTTTATTGAAAGATAATAATAGTTCTCTACTTTTCTTTTGCCACCTTGAGCACTAGTTTATAATATAAATGTGCTTGTAACACTAAATTTACATTGTTGATGCACTGATGTATTATATTTATATATAATTTAAAGTATACAAACCTATTCGAATTGAATTATTTACATACTACATTTTTCCTTTATTTAGCTTTAATAAACGAAATGTTGCTGTTTTGATAGTATCTTAGGATAGTGGTCTTCATTTCTTTAAGCTTTTTGACTTGTGACTTACTTTTTATATTATACATTTTTCTATATTACTCATGTTGGCTTATGAAAGCAAAAAAAAAACTATAATAGTATAAATACCTGTAAAATGCGTATTATAATACGAGTATTAAAAAAAAGACCTAACGCGAGTCAATTTTAACGCTTACACGAAACAATTTTGGGTCGTGACCTATACCGGTTGAAGATCTTGTCTTAGAGAGACAATATTACACAAGCTGTTGAACAATTGGGCTATATAGGTATTATTGAAATAAATATTAAATTACAACTGAATTAAATGATTAATAAATTAATAATATAATTCGATTAAGGTGTACAATTAAACATTTTTTTTTTAAAATATACCTAAAGATATTCATTATATAATTTGACATTTTCTTCATGACTAGAGTAACAAATAATTTATGCAAAAGCTTATGTAAAAATTCGATTGGTACTTATACGAATTTACGAATAAGGTATAAATTATCGTGCAATAGGTATATATAGCAGATTATATACCTATAATATATCGGACCAACAAATTTTAGTGTATTCATCACCTCTAAAATTATCACTTTGAGGATACATACGATTAAAGTTTATTCGGTTCGTATATCATATACTTAAAACTTTTTGGATATTTTATAATATATATATATATACTCTTGTGTATATAGTAATAATAAAAAAAACTTATCGCACTCGTGGGAAAAACACGCAAGGGGGAAAGGTAAAATTGAAAAATTAAAGAAAATCTAAAAGGTCATCGCATGGATCAATTAGCCTCTACGTATATTATATTGTGTCTCTACTGGTTATAGCTCGCATTCCATTACTGATGTAGTTTTTTTATCTATAGCAGAGTTTATATCTACATTATGTACACAGGTATTTATTGTATTAGGATATATATAAACTAAAATATAATATATTTACACGTTCGAGGTCTTGTTGACTTATCATGTAGGTACGTAGACTGTTCGTAAAAAGTCATTATAAAAATATAAATTATAATGGACCCAATAATGTATTATAATCTAAATATGTATAGGTAAACTTGTTATATATACAGGGTGTTTAAAATGATATGGTATAGGCATATTATTTTCTCATCCTAATATAATATGCAGACTCGTACTAATGGGGAGGAGTTCTGGGGTGCCAAAATTTTAAATACTACTCTAATAATAGCAAAACTACACACATTAATTAGGACGAGCCGAAAATTTCATAATCATTGTTATCTGAAAAAGAAAATTATTCTTTAAATATATTATAGAAAAATAATATCGGTAAATATTAGTTATATTATCTATTTATAAACAGAACATTGTATCTTCTGGGTAGACATTAACGTTTTTATTTTAAATAAAAATTATATTGAAATCACTTGAAATTATAATATATATTTCATCCTCGCCTTGGCATTAGGTTAGGGTGTCATAGCGCCAGGCTATGGTCTGACCCGAAGTTTCGCTTGTGATAATTTGCGAAATAGAGATAAATATACATTATATATTAATATGTATATACCCACACGGTTTCATTCTTTGTTTGCGAATTCTAATGTAATAAGATTTTTTATTAATTCTTATTTTTGTACGCTCAGATTTGGTCATCATCGATCATCTTTCTCATGTATTTGTCCTTAATATTAATTTAATAAATGTCTGTGATTCTATTAATATTAGGTATACCATATATTTGATTCTCCAGTTTTTGTACAGTCAGAACTCAGAAAACTAAATTCTTTAATCTAATTTTTTTCAGTCTCTATCATTGAACCAAATTGTATTAATACAACTTATTGTTACATTAATTTATTTCTCCTTTTCATGTTCAAAATATTTAATTTCTATTTTTTTTAATGCATATTGAAATTTAAAGCGATTTTCATCACTATATAATTTTTTGTTTTCTATTTGTTGTTCAATGTTTTTGTTCAGATAATTATTACAGTTAAGCATAAAAATTATATTTTTAATGTACAACAAATTTATTATTTTTACATGAAAGCTTTAATAAATAAAAAATAATAATACAATATAATCTATAAAACTGTTTGAATGTTTAATATTTTTAAACGTCCATTTAAGTGGTTTTCAAGAGTTAAATACCCGGGAACAACGACGTATTTGGAGTAATGGGGGTTAAACCATTATTTTATGTTTTATAGTTTTTTATTAATTTTTTAATGATTGAATAATAAGTATTTAAATTTAATTTAAATTATGTATTTGTTTACTTGCTAGTTTTAACGTAAGTATGCAGAGAAAATGGGTTAATTTTAAAATTGAAAATTTAATTATAGGACATTTTGTCATGACATTTCACAAAATACTTATTGAGAACCTCTATATTTTTTCTGTAAAATTGAATTTCTGTGATATTCCTGTCCCCCTGTGCACAATTTATTATATATAATATTATTGCTGGTTATATGAAAACAAATTAAAAACAGTTTAGATACCTATTATATTATACATTTATAAACATACATCAACGATATTTTATAATAGGTTCATATTTATATATTATGTTATTTGATGCATATTATATATAGGATTTGTATACTAACGAAAATAACGAAATATATTACATATTATTGATTTAAACATGTAAAATATACGAATAATATAATTTATAAATTATTGAAATGAATAAAATAAAATATTATTAAACTTATTTTGATTATAAGACATATTTTTCATTCGACATATATTTGTCTGTGTTATTTAACACTCAAGACATATTTATTTTTAATTTTAACCTTGTCGGATCGAAATAATGACCTATATAGTATATTAGTTGGAGCTTTTATCAATATTACGCCTTTGCGACGTAATTTCGGACGTATTTAAATAAATTAATTCGACCTAGTCGTAAATTGCAATTATGAATATAAATGTATTTATCGAAATAATAATAATAAAAGGCTATATATTATTACAATATGTTATCAACTGCACCGATTACATAGACTTGGAAAACATTTAAGTATATATTTGGTATAATCCTAATCGTGAATATATATATATATATATATATATCAACTGCACCGATTACACCGACTTGGAAAACATTTGAGTAGGTACATATTTGGTAAAATCATAATCGCAAATATATATGTTTCTTTAAAACTCTTGAGTAAATAAGAAGTACTATGTAATATATAATTTATTTTAAATCGGGGAGTTTATATAATTTTAAAAAATAAATGCAAATTTCGTATTCTGCAGAATCTCTTGGATACTTAAGTCCAATTTAAATTTTATTATATACATATGCCGTATATAAATACTATGCAAGTATACATCCATACCGTATTTGGATGGTATCAGATCAGTAGACGTGCAGAGGGACAAAACAGACGTATTTTATATTCGTTTTTAATTTGTTTTATTGAAGACTTGCAGAGTAGTATAGTGCATCTATAATAGGTGTTAGGTGTATCTAACCTCTTCGAGAAAATTTGCTTTTAAATCTTTTTCCGGTCGACCATGTAGCTACTCGTATAGGTATACTATTTATTACTATAGTATAATATAAATATGAAAACCTTGACGTGTTAAGTTCGTAGGTTTTAGATCCGAATATGGAATCATCGCGGATGCTAATGCTAGTAACACACACGCGCACAATATATACATATATAGGTAGGTTAAATATAAATTGCATTTATTTATATTTATATATACACTGTGGTCGCCTCATTTCACATTACACAAATTAGCGACGATTACATTCGTTATCAATGTATTATCACCATTATTATTTGTTTAACACGATATTCTATTTGCTCTGTTTGGCTGTATACAGTTTACATATACTTATCGTAAAAATTATACCCGATGCCCCGATGCAAGGCTGAGCAAAAATGAGTTAAAAATTCATATTAGGTTAAGCAATAATACGCGTACGGTTATCTTCAAGTTTTCTATCCAATTGATATACTGTATTGTATTGTTTTAAAAAATAAGAATTTTTACCCCAAAGTCTAATATATAATCGTACAAATATGTATTTTGTATTGTATGTTTATGTTAAATCAATTAGGTTCTTTTAATGTTTTGACTGTAACACGTCTATATTACTAATGAAATTTAAATTAAATGTATATTTATCGTAGCCACTTAATGAAAACGCTTATCGTTTCATGAAAAATTAATGATTTCATAAAATTAAAATGTGTTTTTTTTTAACTTTGTGAAATAAGAAAAAATGGCATTAAATGGTCAATTTTTTTCAAATTAGATATAGTGTTATTTATTTCACTTCATAATTGGCCAATCATGTAAGAAAAAAAGGAAATTTTTCATTAAATAGGTATTGAATCTTGAATGTGATAAAAATTAAGGGGTTTAAGCTGTACTTTTAGTAAAACGAAGTATTGAATCAAAGTCCAAACGGTTTGGTAAAAAATAATATTTTATTAAACTATTATAATTTATAATTAATTAACAAAATGGATGATGATTTCAGTATTTCAGTAAGTGACTACGACATACGTATATATGTATATTATTAAAATATGTTTAATTAATTAATTTAAATCAACTGCAGTTATAGAACTGTACCTAGCTTAAAAATATAACATTCGAAATCGTTATTACAATAATTGTTTAAAATTTGTATTAGGTACCTATCGAAGAATCGACGATTAAAAAAAGGTCAAATTTTATCTCTTAAATAAGTTAGTTAAAAAAATATAACTTTTAGTACAAATTAACATTTAAATTGGCGAATTTTAAAAACAAAAATTCACCGACTTATATAAGTTATAGTCAAAAGTGATATCGACTTTTGTATATATTAGAATACCATTTATAACTTTTCATTATTTAACTTTTAACTAATATAGTCAAGACAAAATTCCAACTCGCCCAATGTCTTATTTATATGTACATATACATAATAAACAAATTACAATATTAGTACAATTGACGTGCAGAAGGACAATATCGTTTGTTCTACTGTTTGTCGTTTCTTTTGGAACGAAGAAAACCTTCATGGTATGATTATATGTAAGTACATCATCAACAGCTGTAAACAGTACAATGAACCTTATATCTTGTATAATATATAATAACATAATATTATATTATGTGCAACTAGACGATTTTGTTTGATTGGATTTTTGTTAACCAGCGAATGGTTATAAGTTATGACATACGCGGGCTTCGGGGTGCAAAATACTAAATAGGTTTTCTCACATAACAATGAGACACCTGTTTTGGTGTGCGCGTGCGTACATTATGTATTATAATATTGTGTATTTTAAACATTTTAAGCACCTACATCAGTTTCGTGTTGTGCTCCTCGGTGTATCGTAATCGTATATACAGGGTGATCAGGATATCGTGTTAAAAAAAATAATAGAGATACCGTTTAAAATTCGTATAGTATGGTGATTTTGCCCACCATTATTGTGAAATATTTGAAACGTAATACATAAATTACACTGTTTGTAAAATAAATACTCTACAGCTATAAGGGGCGATCAGCGGATTTAGTTTAACAGAAATAGTGGGAATCGGGTACATTCCATGGTTTAAGGTATGTGTACACCTTAAACACAGCCTAGGTATATATCTTAAACTGTGGTACACACATACGCATTTTCATTATTTTCGCAGGTAACTAATACAAATTTAACGCAATAGGTATTGCAAATTTTACGTGAAAATAATTATTAAATATTAACATTGTGTACCTAATTATAAGGTAAATCATACTTATATTTATCAAAATAATTATCAAAACTGTAGGTATATCTTATACTTTATAAACCAGCAACTTCTTCTGATCCAGAAGATTTAGGTATCCATTCAAATGAAATGATGATACTTGAGAATAATGTTCTAAATGCGTATATATAATATATATACATATATATGTATGAGCAGATCGAATGGACGATTATATTATACAACAAAAACAGTAGAAATAAAATAAAATTTCGATCACCCTGTATAGCATACATATTTATAATATTACAATATATAATTTTTTAACTATGAATCGATTCGCGAATATAATTTATTGATTTTGTATTGTACCTATAATATTTAAGATCTATTCTATAGTATAACAATATAGTACATCTATGCGACAATTGAAAAATACATTTTTTACTGAATGAAGATATTGTATCTCAAGTAATTTAATCATATTATGTTATAGATATAAGTATATATTATACATCATACGTGGCTCTAGAGACTTAGAGGGAATACCTCGATATCTGAAGGAAGGGATACAATATAAAATTATTTTGCTTTTGTCACTTTATCACTTCGACACATTTTTCTTTCTATTCACTTATCATATTATTGTCCCATCGCTTTATTTTTCTTATTTCTGCACTTATAAGTACCTTATATTCTTCAATAGCCGATTGTAGTGTTTGCCATAATTATTTTAATTTTTTCTTATCTTTCTCTCTTTCATAAACGATAACGATCTACTCAATTTTTCCATCGTTTCATATTTGATTAAATATTCTTAATTTGATGATTCACTTTTCTTTAACTCTTGCTCTCTATTAATCATACATCTTTTAATAAATATGTTTATTCCCAACAATAACATCTTAAATACAAATTTTCTACAACATCTCGTCTTGGTTTTATATTTTAATATTTTATGTTGTTTTCCCCTATATTTTAAATGTAAATGTCGAGACTAAAGTTTTATTATTTTTCAATAAACTAATAAAAAAATCATAAATTATATATAGTTATTATATAATAATATATTACTATTTCGATTTAGTTAATACTTATAATGTAGAGTTTGAACACTGTGTGCACTTATTTTATAAATATAACGGGTAAAAATGTGGGTATTAAATTTTTATGATACTCGAATATGGTATCATTTATATTTAGTTAAAATTTAATTGATTTATTTGATTAGGTAATGTTCTTAACAGTGGCGTACACAGGGTTAGGGTTATAACCCTCCCCGAAATTTCTTCCTCCATCAAAATTTTATTAATGATTAGCAACAACATTTATTTGATTATTTCTCATATTATTATATTAGTTTTTCAAGTTTTTAACTATAATTATATTCATATAATATAAAAATACAGATAGGAAATAGGAATTTTTGTGATCATTAGAATTATTATCAAAATAAACATTTTTATTTTTAGTGTCGTTTTTAAAATCCTAACCGAACTATAATCTAGCGTACGCTACTGGTTGTTAAAACAAAATTTGATAAAATAAATGCTTTTAGTATTTAAGATTAAACATGTATTATTCATACTAGTAGCATAATATAAAGTATACATTTCTAATTGTAATTGTAAATATGTTATTATATTTCGTTTTAATTCGAAAATATGCGAGTTCAAACTTTGACGTAAGGTACAGAAATTTATAAAACAATTTTATAATACTTTATATAACTACCTACAGTGTTTATGTTAGAGCAATATAGGTATTTAATTTTAAAATGAAATTAGCAGTGGTTGCAATTTATTACGTTCAAATGTTGATATAATAAAAGAACTCTGTAATTTTATAGTATGTATAATATTAGATCTTTTTTTTTATACATTTTTCACTATTTTGCATATTAAAAAACGGGAAAATCGATGTAATATAAAATCGTGATCGTTCTATATAACTAGGTACTTATATTATACTACAATATAATATATAACTGTGACTGAGACTGAATACATGCATCGAATTAATGTAAAATCAAAATTAACGTATATTATTTAGGCATAAAATGTATAATATATTGAAACCTACGGATCATTCATTGCCCAAAACTAATGTCATAGTTCGTACGAATTAGTCGTGTTCTGTTTCCAAAATACGAAATTGGTTGCGATTATACTTTGGCGCATACAATATAATATTATATATATTCGTTTACTATTATATTACGACCTATCAAATAACATTTTTATTTCCTGTCATTATTATTATTTTTTCAATCTAATCCTTATTACATAATACGTACCTATATTACAGTTTCCATTTTAGTAGGAAAACGGATATACACTCCTAAAATAATCGGCACGATAACACATAATATTATATTATGTAGATTGTCGCATTTAAATTATATATACGCGTATAGTATATATTATTATTACTATTATTTGTATAGCTTTATAGTGTGACAATTCATACTTTTCTAATATTGTTAAAATAACAATTGGACTTTATTATATTTAGTATACCTACCGATGGAAGCAATATAAATATATTTACAATATTGTAATATATTAATTATCTGCAGGGACATCAGTTCAAAGCAATTATTAATTATTAAGTACATATATTATTATAATAACAGTTTAAGTAAATTTTTTTTCAAATTATTCATTAAGCATTGAATATTAATTTAAAAATAATCCTTATACTTAGTACCATTGATTATATATACTAAAATAGTATATATAATCAATGGTAGTATATACAATATATATTAAATACAATAGGTATATTATATTGATACCTAGTATAAAAAATTATACTATTTTTTATCTTATTGACAATCATAAAGTAATTTACGTGCACACCAGAATAATTTATTCTTACTCTCTATATTTTTGTTCACAAATAAATCACAACGCATTATCTATTAATATTATTATGCTTTTATTTTATATAATGAGCCATTTCTTTTAAAATATGACAAGTTTAATGGAATTAATATTAATTATTGTAGAATGTCTACAAATAATAATAATAATACCCGCAAAAACCTTGAAATATTAACAAATATATGTACTAAAAACGTTTGTTATTGAATTCCTTTCAATATAATATTGTGAAATTAATTTGTAGCTTACTGTGCTATATTTTCATGCATTCAAAAACTTATTCTACAAGTATCTATCCCTATAAATCGTACATATAAAATATTGAATACCTATTAATTCTATGTATATTTTAATATAAAGATATTTTATGAATTTTATTAAATAATTTGTATCATTCGTTTTTAAACATGTTAATTTGTATTTATATTTTTTAAACCTATATGCCTCTTATATATGGATAGATAATAGTTTAGTTTTCTACTTCAACTAGCATATAATATATAATATTATAATCATTGTGTTTTGTATATTTAAATTTTTATCTACAAAAATAAAAACACGTTGTGTAGGTATATATATTGAATTAGACCATACACGGTCAGGTACTTATTGTTTCTTGTCTGTCGCAGACGTTTAATTAAATCGGACATTTACTATTACTCTACATTTTATAACTAACGAATAAAAAAAAAAAATCTTATTTAAATCAATTTTTGAAGAAGTAAATGTAAAACGACCATGGATAATATGCTAATCTGTGGAACACGGTTTTGTAAGCTTTGAAAGTACAAGCGAAAATGCTGTCTCATAATATAACTGTGTGAATAAAAAATTAGCGATTTTAGATAATTTTAAAACTTCTTTGGCGTATATGCTCAATATATTGAGAATATTTAGTATTTTATTTTTGTTCATGTTTGTCTTAGTCTCTACAGTGAATATAATAAATTCGTGCACTATACTGTCAGTGATGGATGATCCGTAAAACATATTATACACGGTGATCATAATTTCGTGTTTAAAAAAGGCTATGAAGATAACATCGAAATTGCAAGCGATTCCTATCAACTCTGTAACGCAATTTTCCGTACTCCGGATCCACCTCGGTATACGATTCGATATGAATATTATTATTTAATTATTGTTGGTATAAAAACGTTTTACAGGTAATAACTATCAATATTCAGTGATTATGTTAATAATAATTATAATAAATATAGTAGCCTATTTGAGTGTTAATAATTTCGAAGGATATATCTATGCACGAGAAACGAATGAGTCACTTCGCACACACATTTTACAAATAACCCATCGCAGCGATATATTTTGTGTTATATACATAATGTTATGTACTACAAATCGCTCGATTAGGTACGACTTTATAATAATACTTGTTCATGAGTAACACGGCGCGCTGACGTAATTATTACTACGCGACGTCACATCATTAATATGTGTGTCATACGAAGTTGAATGGATATGCCATATAGTTATCCTTGTTTTAAAATTACAATTATTTATTGATAAAATCGTTCCGGTGGTCTATAGCTAGGGAATTTTAAGCGCATTATTATTATTATTTCAATTTATGAAAACAATACAGTGCTTGTAATAATAATATAAACATAATATAATCTAGATATTTTACATAATATGAGTATTATAAGTATAACAGTCAGCTGCCCGATACTAATGTTTTTTTTAACAGGTAAACATATAATAATATCAACATCGTAACGACGAATCACTGAGTCATGTGCACCAAGTGCATTTTTATATGATTAATCTATAAAAAAAGTTAGTTTTTTAATAATTAGGCTTCCACTGTTGAGATTTGAAGTTATTAGTCTTTAAATTATAATAATTTACAATATTTATTATATCTAAAAAATTCATAATTTCAGTACCAACTGTTGAGCGCTTTTTCGTCATAGATATTTGCTATCATCAAGTCATTTCAAATACTTTGGTATATTATGTGCTGAATAGTAAGATCTGCCTGACATTATTTTATTACATAAAGGTGCTGAAGATTACTCAACTAATTAGAAACGAGTTGGTTGGGGTACAGTAGATTATAGGCGTGCGCACAGAGGCAGCAGGTTGGTGTGCTCTTGCTGCCCTCGAACGTTTCGGGTAGTAAACTTGAAAAAGCCGAACAGATCCAAGCTGCAGTGCAACTTTATAAAGTGACAATATAAAATACCTAAGTTGATTATCCAAAAAATGTATTCAATTTCTATAAGATAATCTATTCTTAGTGTAAATTACATGATATTCATGTAATAATTCTTAATTCAAGAAAACATTTTGAAAAATTCGAAAAATGAGCTAAATAAAGTAGGTACCAAGTAGATGCAATTCTCTACTGAAAGCAAAAAATAGACACACATTGTAATTATAAACCATCGATGTTCTATTTCAGATGTATAATTAGAAATTTATAAATAATACCTCAGCCTATCTGAACTATTTCATCAAAGATATAAACACGGACCAAGATGTATAGTTTATACTGTTTATAGTTTCATACCGTCTACTTTGTCACATAAACAATTAATACATGCTGATTTTTAAAAAAATAAATAATTATTCTGGTAATAAGATATGCTGCTTTATCAGCGATATAATAAAATATTATATTGTATTTTACTCGTATGTGTAGGTTTTCGTATTTTATTATATTTTTTAAATAATTATATACCTATAAATACACGCTATTTTTATTTATATTTTACATCATTGATGGTGTACGTCACAAACGATATGACTTTTTTGAAAAATTTTATTTAAGTCATATAATAATAATAGTATAATATATTATATTATTTCTGTACAGCTAAAAGTGTTAATTTTTCATACGTATAGTATGATATGACTATAAATTCATAACAGTATTATAACTTCAAATGTTCAATTTCGTTGACTATTTGAAAATTTTCGTTTTGTTCAAAGGTATGATATTATTCTCTCTTTTTCTAAGTACTATAAATATTAAAATATATACAATATTAATATTTTTTGTTTTTGTATACATTTTATATTATGTTATTATGTAGTTATATAGTGATGCAAAAGTGCAGAGACGCAAAGTATAGATATATCAAACAGGTATAATTTATTAAAACAGTAGGTAAATAAAAACATTTTATTATTTAGTTTCTGAATAAAATCGTGTTTTGAAATAAATCGGGAACAAACGGACATTATTATTTTGATGTATTATCGCAAACAATTAACTGAATATTTATAGTAAATTAAACCTTCACAGCTCGCAATGGCCAATGTTCAAGAACAGTACCTACACCTAAATGTCCTATACTCCTATACCTATTGTAAACGGGGAAAAAAAAAAATCACATAACCTTCTTTTATCATCCGTGTAGTTATTCCACATAGTATTCATTTATAATAGCTCCGTCACGAAACCTTGCTAGTTGCTGACGAAAGGACAAATTTTATGCCTAGCTATTATTATTATTAGGTTTTCCTGAAGTTTTAGTTTATTGTTTTATTATTACTATTTTTAACAACAAATGAAACATTTGTTATACCTACTATTATTATTCAGACTCGAGTAAAATACTTTTTAAAAGCATTTCGGAATACTAATTTACAAGAGCACCAATACTGTTATTAACCTAAGCTATTTCGTAATATTTTAATTTATTTTATTTTTATTTTAAAAAATATTGTATGAAATATTTTACAGTTTCAATTATGACTATTGGACTTCAAACTCAAATCGATCATATCGTTTTTACCTTTAAATTACTCTTTACTGATTATAGTTAGGTCGATCTGTATATAATATTCGTATCAGTTACGATTACACATTATCAGTGCATCCATCAAACATTATTTTGCTAATAAATTTGTTATTTTCATTTTATTACCGTTTCCCTTCGACTTTGTTACTCCGCTTGGTGTTTATTATATTTATGTATTATGGTAGAAACACTAAAATATCTAATAAATTTCTGTTTATATCAAGTTCGCACGCCCAGTTAGGTAACGCGGCGTTAAATTTGTATTATTTCATTTCACTCTCGCAATTTTTAAGAGAAAGTCCACAAAATTATAATATTATTATTTTACTATCGTAGACCGAAAGCGCGGAAGAACGGAGATTTATAATCCTATCACATCCAAAGACTAATACATATAAAGTGATCAAGTTATTGAGTATTATAAAAAAATGATACATGATTTAACGTTTTCTTCATTATTTTCTTTATCACAATAATCAGATCAAACTGTATAAACACACTCGTATATTTGCTCAGAGTTTCGTATTACTATACTACCTATCTTCAGATATTGGTACTTATACCGGTGATCGAATTTCGTGTTACCTATGTAATTTCCACTAATTTTGTAACGTGAAATGTTGATCATCCTGTATATACATAACAAGTGACTTTTAATTTAATTTAAGTACTTACTCACACACACACACATATAGTGAACATTATACACTAATAAATAATTTAATTGTTCATTTTCACCTTAATTTCCATACAGAAAACACGTTGTTATATGTCTTAAAATTATAATTAATATAATATATACCTACTATAATAGATAATTAGCCATACCATTTAATTTGATTCAGTAGAAAATTGTTTTTTTTTACTGCATTTACAAAAAAAAAAAAATATCTAATATACAATATCGTAATTAGTGATTCGTAATTAGGTATACATTATTATATAGGTATATTATATATACCTTACTGGGTATAATATTATAATAAAAAAATATAATATAACAATACGATTTTTTGTATCTTATACAAACAATATTTTTTCACAGACTGATCTGAGGAATGATGTTTCAATTTTTCTTTTATTTGTTTAGATTGAACTGTGAGTATATTGGAGGGAATGTTATAAAATCTAGTAACGAAGTTATAGTTAACCTGACCTAACCTAACCTCTAAAATATGATTCTGCTTAAATTTTCTAATAGATGTTTATACTCTCAGTTCAACCTAAACATCACAATTTAAGTTCTGCGTTGTTATGATTTTACTATATTTCCCGTTAAATTGACGGAGACAGAAGCATTTTTCTCTTTCATTAAACTCAGTAGGATACGTATAGCTTTCCACATACTAAATCTTTGGGTATTAACGAGTTGAAAAATATAACTTTTAATTAGGTTTTTTCTGTATTTTAAGTTTATTTCTAATATTTCAGTCATTTTTACTCGGTGGTCATAATTTTTTAGTTCACCTATAATTATTTTTTGCCCTTTACAATCCATATCAGAAATTAATTTAATTGGGTAGGCACTTGAAATTTATAATTCATATAAATATATTTATTTTTGTTTTTTGAAATCAATACGTTACAATTAAATTTTAATTTTTTAAAATTAATATCTATATTTAGTTTTAGATTCTGAGTGAAGAGGAATGAATTGGTCTTACAAAGATTTTTTTTTTATGTATGAGAATTCTTTTTTCGGTAGAAATAATGGTCCGATTACCACAAACAGAGTACCTTTTCCATACCAAATTGCATCTAGTTGGTACTTTAATTAGCTCATTTTTTGAATTTCTCAAAAGTTTTTCTTTGAGAGAAGAAAAACTACCAAAAATGTCGGATAATCGGCAAAATTACGGTTTCTGTTATTTAAAATTTGTTTATTTCGTGTTAACTAATTGAGTTTTGATCCTAGGGACTTGAAATTTTTTGAGTATTCACATAGATAGTTTACACATGTGGTAAACTTATGGAACCACCTAACAGTATATTATATTGTATTATATTGTTTTTCACTCAGAATCGAATTTTTTATGCAATATCATTGCATCTAAATCTTAATTATAATTAACGACTAATTTCTTCGAGGACCGAAGGAACGAAGGAGAAATGTCCAGCATAACATTACCGCATTTTAAAAATAATTTTTTAATATACTTTTGTTTCTCAATAAGTTTATAAAGATAATAATATAATAATGATTATTATTATTAATTAAGAAATAGTACGTATATTTTTGTTTGGCAATTATATTGTTTTTATTTATTACTTAAAGGCTAATTTTGGGTGATATTCGATTATTTAGATTATAGGTAGATGGTTATGTTTCTCGGTGAGTATAAATTTTAACCCTATAATTTTATGACTACTATATTTAGATCTGAGGATGTGCTAATGGTAAATAATACTATACGCGATATAAAATGATGTTGTATTTTACTTATAATATAATTTTATTTGAAAATAATGAAACATTTCTATTGTGTAAGTGTACACAATACACAATTCAACACTCTGTATAACTCTTTTCGAACCAGTTTATAAAAATAAACTTGAGTTTTCACTCGTATTTGACAATGAACGTTTTTTTTTTTTTTAATGTTAAATCGAAAGCAAAAGTAGTATATCGTATACACATATTATAATATGTACGGTATAAGGCGGTACAATGCCTGGCAAATGGGATTTCTGCAGGATAACAAAGATAAAAGTGTCTAACTCGGTTAGAATTTTTTTACATTTATACAACATAAATTGTTTTATCTTTTAAAGCTCTTCGAATAATTTATTTCACGGAAACGTTGTTGTGTATAAGGTACCTTATACGATATAAATGTAGTCACTGACAAACAGCTAATTTATTTCAAGGACACATTATATTATTATATAAATGATGTAAATATATTTATCGATTTTAATATATTACAATCTTTATTTAAAGTAAATAGGTAACATATATTAAGTGATGTTAGACACATTAAAAATATATTATTATTTTGAGGAAAGATTAAGCAGTTTATTAAGCTTAAGCTAACAGAATACTGTTAGTAATTATTTTATTGGGTTAAACTATGATTTTAAGATAAGTATTATACTCAGATTTCAGATTAAATGATATATATTATTATATATTTTGTTTCAGGAACTGGTAATTAAAATATATTATATATTCGAAACATTTCAACCATTTGGTAACTATGTATATTAAATATACTATCTGTATAAATCCTAAAATGTACCTATATGGAAATAATATATTACTATTTCATTCTAATAAAAAGTATCTAAATACAAATGTAATGTATAAAAAAACGGACAAAATTAAATTAAATTATACTATGATAAAAAACAATGTAGTAATGTATTATTTTACGAGTACGAGAAATAAAAATAATTATAATTTTATTAACTCGATTAATATGCATAATATAATATGAAATAAATTATAATTTTTATTGCTCGTTTATTATTTCAATTATATTTTATGAGCACGCGGACACGCAGTATAGTTGTATAATCTCGATATCACAATATTATATTATAATAATGGTTAGATTAAGGTTTAAATGCATAATTCATATAAGCATCACAATATTCATTATCAATGATTATTATATGATTCCGATCAAAAGAGTTTAAATAAAATGAGTTTATAGTTTATTGAAATCCATTTCCCTTTATATCTTTAGTAAAGTAACAATTGTCCCTTGTTTGGTTAGGTTAGGTTAGGTAAAATATAGGTTTATTTTAGACTATATTAATAGAAGAATGTATGAGATATGAATAGAGATTTGAGAATTTTTATTTTACTTGGAAAATTAATTTGGTTTTTTAATTATTATTTATAGTACATTACCTTAATGATTACTTCATTTATGAGATTTTATTGATGTCATATAATAAAAAACGACAACAAATGTTTATGTAACATTTATTGTTTATTTTTTAAAACACTTTATTATGCAAATCAAAATTAGTTTACGAAAACAAAAAAATAAATATATACAATTATGCCTTTGCAATGACCATTATATAATCTATTATAATATTGATATTATTTTTTTATAATACTGATTAAATTTTAATGTAAAACATATAGTTACCTATTTAATAGATATTATATAGAAATTACATGATTTCATGGTACATACCTTTATTAATTATGCATATGCTACTTATGTATAATTATGATAATTTATAACCACGTCATAGATTTTAAATAGTATACTAAAAAAAATAAATAAATGAAAAATACATGTCTTATGGTATATTATAACTTATAAACTGAGTTCGGGATTAAAGCACTTAAAATCATTAAAATGAGTGCTTCAGAACTTCATTATAAGCACTTAAAAACATCGAAATAAGCAAAAAAAATATTAAGGCGTCCCCTCAAAAATTTACTCTTATGTCTTATTGTATAGTAAAATACTTTTACTCTTATTATACATTTTGTACCTCTATTGATTTACAGAGTATATTTTTATAAAACTATAGAAATCATTGAATGAATTTTTTTGTTATTTAAAAAACTAAAAATTTCTTCATGTAGCTTTTAGTTTTGGTTTTGTCATAAATATATGCATTAACGAAAAAAATATTTTTTTAAATCAGTTAAACTAAGTTAATTTAAACGATTTTAAATTGTAAGTGAATAACACATATTGCATTTAACTTATGAATTTGTATAGTTTACGTATGTACAGATTTTCATTTTTCAATTAGTAGCAGAGCAAACACTATGTGGGTGTTTCGGGTTATTGTCACACTATCACCAACGGCGGCGGTGGATTTTATCGATTCACATGATGTCTACCTAATAAATACATCATAAAATACTATACTATTTTAATAAAAACAAATAGTTAACAGTTTGTATTAAGAGGTCAAGTGTATAGAACCAATATAACCTGGCTTATATACAGTTCAGTTGTATGATGAAGTGATCGGGGTTCGAATTTAAAAGCATTTGCATATTACTACATATAATATATTTATTTTGTGACACAAACAATTAAAATACGAAATTTGATTTTTCATATTTTACAATTTGAGGTTTTTGATCGTATTTTTGAATATTTTAAGCTTATTTTAATTTATTTTCAATTATTTTAACAACAACAAAATTCGACAAATTTCGTATCTTTCTACTTTCAATCTAAATTTTCGTATAATAGAGTTACTTGCAGTACCTACACACCACTTAAATCTTAAACACACACTTTCTATTTTGGATTACTTAATAGTTATTTGTGTACTATATATATATATAGATACCATTTGTCTGTTTCTATATTTAAAAATAAACACTCACACACACATCATCGCAAAACAATAATTTTTTTACATTAATTTTAATATTGTTTTTAAATTCGTTCGTGCCAAGCGCATTTCCAACGTCAATGTTATTGTGTAGGTATACGGTATTGCGACTGTCTGATCTGACGTATAATATACAGAGTGATTAGAATTTCGCGTTAGAAAATTAATGGATAGATTACGTTATTCATATCGATTTCGATCGCCCTGTATACATATATAGATTATAACACGCGTTACACGGGGAATATTTTCGATATTTATTGTTTGTTTATGGTGTTGAATTTTGTATACGCGCG
>CM023360.1:1748019-1830666 GCA_013282895.1 Eriosoma lanigerum | reverse complement strand
GCCGCCGCCGAGCCGCGACAAACCCATAAAAAGAACCGCCGCGTTCAAATGCCCAAAATTAGTCATATCGTCTAAAGTATAGCGGACGGTTCAAAACCTTTCCGGTTGGGGCCGTTCGACGACGGTGGCGGTTATAAGAAAGTGATAGGTACGTTATAATAACGATAATAATGTAGCCTCATTTTGCAACACATTGCGCGCACGATTGTATAAATCGATTAATTCGAAGTAATTAGCTCGTATTGACAATTTAAAGTCATTTTTTTAAAAAAAATTTTTATAATTATTATTTCGATATCGATTTTGTCGCAAAATTCGCTGCAGAAAACAATCGAAATACGATAATAATATTATAAGCAATACTTATTATTGTTAAAATCCCTTTAAAACATTTTCATAGTAAATTACACGAAATCTATACGAATTACAAATGTAAATATTTAGCAATACCATGAAAAGGTTACTATATGCGGGGACGATTCTCAGAAAAATTTGTTTATTTCTTATATTTTTTATTATTTCGAGTTCCAATATTTTGAAGGAGTGATAATGTGAAACCGCTTTACTATAATCAAATTTAATAATTATTTATTGATTATAATTTCTTATATTTATTATAAGCACTTTGTAATTTTATATACATTTCTGTTTGAATATTTGTCTGTGTTTATTAATATAAAATTTTTTGGATGATTATTGATTAACATTTGCATTAAAATGTGTATGAAATAATTTAAATAATTATTTTTCATTCTTGCCATTTCAGAAGGAGTTTCTTCTTAGTCTTTAGATGAACAAATTTGGTAATTCTAAATGGTTCTCTACTTTTATGTTTTCTTTTTACGTACAATACAGTAGGTAGCAAAATGTTTTTGGAGATTTTACATGTGCCTAATAATATATCAAGTACTTAATGAGTACATTAACATATTATACCAAGAGTTTCGTTATTGTTTTTTTTTTTTTTTAATTGAAATATTAAGGTTAGGATAGGTTAGTTAATGGTTTAATATGTTTAAATAAGTATACATAATACCCTAGAACTTGTTTTTTTTTTGTCTCACAGATTCATGTCACAAAAGCGGTTGGAATTACATACCTACATTTTCAAAGTTTGTAATGAGAAATTCCAAGCACTCTGTATACAATTAACTAAATAGCAACGTATATACTTGATATACTTGTATAGTGTATATAGTGTATACATATTTATATATAATAAAAATGTGAAGATATTTTTTTAATGTTTGTAATATTTATTAATATTCTAAAATTATAATGTTGTAGGTACGCGTTTTAAAAAGGATTTAATACGAGTTTATAATGACTTTTTTATATTAAAAAACAATATAATATTTAGTGTCCATTATAAAGAATTAACAAAAAACAAATAATGGTATTCGTGGCCATCACTTTTGTTATCTGAATTTGAAAAGTTATTTATGACTTGTGAAAAGTGGATTTTTCGGGCGAGTACCCTAAACGTTACAAAATTAAATAACATAGTGGAAACTATTTGTGCAATTAATGTAATATTAATAATAATAATAACTTATTATTATCATATTATTAAAATATTGTATAATATGTATAAATATAAATTTTAATATTAATATATTAAAAAACGTCGTGCATAAAATATGTAGATACAGAAAAGGAAAAAAATCACGTGGGGGTCTATCCCATATGCTTCTCCCCCCGCAATTACGTCACTGCAAAATAGTAAACATTTACAGAAACAATTCTAAATAAAATAATTCAAATTATATTTATTAACGATTTTATTATCTATTTTTTATTGGAATTAAATGCAATATTTACTTGCAGTGTTGATACATAAAATATATATTATTATTATAAATCAAGGAAGGTATAGGTTGGTTGGGTTAGGTTAGGTTATAGTTAGTATTGACGACTCGCTCGTTTATCGTATTTTATGGGCATTTAATACGGATGAGAACAATTGTCTGAAAGTTGTAAAATGTACAGTTTTATAAAATATTGTATAAGCACAGGGATATTTTGTCTAAACATATTGAATATTTACACTTCGACTATATATTAAATTGTGTATTTTTATAATAATTATCTTACTGGACTCATAGTGCCACCGCCTAGTACATACGTAATTTACAAAAGCTACGGTGTACATAATGTTTGGTACGTGCAAAAACCGTATTTCATAAAATAGACCGTGTATAATATATAGGTATACTGGTATATACCTTGGTATAGGTACGTACAATATAGCCTAGTATGGTTGTGGATCGTGGAATGTTTACTTTGAAGCACGTATAATGTAGTGTACAATGAATAACAACTGAATAGTTTTTTTATTCACTGTGTATTTATTCACAGTGTATTCACTGTGTATTATTGTTTTAATTTTTTTATCTTTTTACATACTTATTCGTGATAAATTGCATAGAATTAATTTCTCAAGAAACACCATATTTTTGAATTAAAACTATAATTGGTTTTATAAGTTTAAACGCACTAGAATATATTATTATTATTATTATATATATAAATACATACAGGGCGCTGTCGAAATTCCATGTTAGAATAACGTTTTTACCATTTATTTTGATATTCTGATCAGTGATTACCTTAGTATCAGGTAAAGGGCCCGTTGATTGTTATTATATTCAGTATTCGAGTTATTAAAATTATTATAGGTAGGTGCGCAAAAATATATGTATTAAGTAGTTGTGTTTTTAAAATTATGTTAAAAATTATGAGTTTTAATTATAATTAAGTTATTATATAAGTATTCAATATTTTTGTTATCAGATACGAAAGGTTAGTCTCATATGAGGAAATATCATAGCAGGGCTACTTATATATAAGCTACCTATCAATAATACGAAAATACATAAATACTAAATAGTAAACAAAATTCAGTGTTGGTGTTAATTTATCATAGAAATATGCGTGTTAATTGATATCCGTTGAATAGTTAATGTTTAAGCAATTTAATTTTCTTTTTCATCAAAAACAATTTCGGGAGGATACAATCGTTTTACAGATGATAATTAGAGATGAAATAATTGAGCTAATGCGCAATTGTAACAGTTATTGAGAGTTAAACAAATTTAGACATTAAAGAAATCACATTTGTTTTTAAAGTGTAATACTACTCAGAGAAACGTGTGTATCTAAGAAATACAAGTTAGTTTAGTCTTTAGTACAAATGTAAAGTGATAAAACTATAAAAGTGACGTAATTAAAACGTTACTTAAAATTCGATTTAATTCATGTACCGAAAAAATTGGTATAAAAATGCATAGCAAATAAACTCATGTAAAAATAGCAATGAAAGAACAAAAAGTTAAAGATGAAAAAAAAACAAATTTCATAATTATCAGTTTTTTCTTAACAAAAAAATAATTTTATACAAACTAAAATACCAAAATTATCTTATGAGCTAACAAATTTAGTGATTGGTATGTAATTAATTAATAGGTAGTATATACTTCTAGATATTATATTCTTTTATATATATATATATATATATTTTTTTTTTTTTTGTAAATACTATTTAAAACTAAAAAATTTGGAGAATAATTCACATTTGTTTATTTTTCATCACAATTATATAATACGTTTTTCTTTTTACAATTGTTAGTGGCGTGTTGACCGAATATTTCAGGGATCTGTGCTCATATTGATTGGTGAATGTTAAGATGTATAGATGTTATTCTAACATGTGATAATACTATGATAAGAATATTAAATGTTAGACTAATAGACAAATCTATTAAGATTATGTTATCGGATTTATATCGATAAAGTCAGTTGCGTATGACTGGGAAAAGAATAGAAGACACAAAGTTTTGGTGGTTGATAGCCAAAAATAGGTATTAAACCAATAGTTGTTTGGCCCAGCATCTAAATTTAGTTCAACACGACACTGAGTGAAAATATTATAATATAATACATGACGATTAGAATTATTCCTTGTTACAAAAACAAATAAAATAAGCGAGTTATATTACATAAATGTTTAATATTATTATATTTTCGTTGTAAGGGCAATATCGCGATCACCCTGTTTGGATCTGTCTTTGGTGTATAATATTCAATTTTGTACACTTCGGTGTGAGTCACGCAAAGAAAACATACGATCTAACAGTATTAGACCATGACTCACCCGCGGTCTTCACATCGACCTCAGACACCCTAAAGTGAGAAACTATACTATTCGTCTGACGTCACTATTACACATATTACGGAAGGGACTATAAGGACTATATCCCTTTAATGATGGGATATTGGGACGTTTTATGGGAAATTGTGGATGTACAAGGTCAACGGAATAACGGTTGACGATAATAATATTATTTCAGTAAAATCGACCCTTAATGTAAACACGGTATTATTATTATACGGGTCTATATTATAAATCTGACAGTTTATAACATCTGTATTATTCAGTTTGAGGTTTAAATTGATAAATGTTACTTAATCGTTGATTTGAGAAAATCAGTTTATTAATTTACACGTGTACATTGTACAATCTACTTTTAAGTTGATCATTTTGATTGACTCTGAAAATATTTTTATGTGATGCAATAACAAAAAATTACATTGAATTCGGTATTTTACATTAAATGTCCGTATAGAATAGTTCTCATAATAATAAGTATATGTAAATGCGTAACTCCTATAAGTAAAACATAAAAACTGATACTATTTATTTATTACAATTATTTTGTCACTTTGTTTTTCAAATAATTTATATGAATTATTCGGCAATGTGTTTGGTAAGTGCTATTGTAACGAATTTGGAATTTTTGATAATATAACTAATTTATATTGTGGTTTTGATGATGACTAATATATGATTATAATATTGGAGAACCAATTTTAAATGCATTAAGATAAACTGTTTCATCAGATAAAATAAACAAATATTGTTTTAATACTTAATACTTTTATATTCGTAACGGTTTAATTTAATCAAAATATTATTCATAGATTATTATTTATAGTTTTATACTTTCCAGACAATAATAATTTAATATTTTATAAAATGTAAAACTATAAAAGAACTACAATACAGTATAATATTATGTAAATATGCATAATGATGTACTATTTACACATTAAGTAATAGTAATTATTTTGTTTACAATATTTTGATTTTCAACACATTAGGTATTTTTTATGAAATATTACCAATAAATTTAATTTTAGTTTTTATTGTTTGTATTTTATGTTTCAGAAGAGTCGATTTATTAATCATAATAAAATGAATAAAGATAAATATCTACGGAAGGAATATGGAATACATTATAAAAATATCAACATTTTATATAATGTAATTTTGAAAATATTATATTAAGGATAGTTTTTTTTTAAAAATAAATAAAATTGTTTACACCTATTAAATTGCAATGTACTAAATTTAATCGAATCAACAGTTTAAAAATATATTCATGTTTATAAATTAAACGGAAAAAAAAGTGTTGAGAAAATGTATTATGGATTGCTGATTGCTATACCTACCTAAAAAATATAATTAAAATACACTTCCCCAGCGGTTATTTTAATTACTCACACGGTTTTCACTACATTATAATTTATAGTGAATTGTACGAACGTTTATTATTTTGTTACTACACGTGAGAAATACGGAACAGATTCTTTTTAAAAGGGAAAATCTCTTATCATCATTGTCAGATGCCTCTTTACTTTTATGGTTTCTAATAGCAACTGTTGCACAGGAAATGGAAATGATTCTCATTTAAACGTGTGCATTTTCCAATCTTAAATACATAATTGAGATAAGTTTGAAATTGAAAATTTATTTCTATGTTTATTCAGTCTATTCGAATAAATAACACCTAAAATTAAAATTTATAATTTATGTTTATACAAATTGGGCACCTATACCTAAAATATAAGGTTTTAAATATTATAAACCTTTTTTCATGCTTGATTCTCGACTATATAGGCATAGGCGCAATTTCAAGTTTTATTTTGGAGGGGCTGGAAAAATTCATAATAAACAGGCCTTAACATTACTTAAACAAAATTTTTAAATAAATATATATATTATTGATGTGTATACAACTATTTTCAACAAACAATAAAAACACACTTATTTAATAAAAAAATTAATAAATATAATATATTTCTTTTATTTGTACCAAATTTATAATTGCAATTTACGGTCACTTTTAACATATTCTTTTAAAATTTCTTCTGAATTTATTTTATTAGTTATGCTTCTTTCAATATGAATTATTGATAACTCAGTGAATCTTTCTTGTGCCATTGAATTACGCAGCCAATTTCTTATTCTGCGCATCGTAGAAAATGATCTCTCACAATTAGCAGAACTTACTGGTATTGTGAGCGCTAATTTAATAAGTTGAAATAAATTTGGATAAACCTCACGGTTAACAACTTCTTTCAAATCATCTAGATTAATTTCATTCTTCTGGTTTAGTCTTAATAGACAATTTTTTGCCACCTTCATTTCGCATTTCATATATTAGATAGTATATTACAGTATTATTATATACTAATATATAACTACAGGAGTAGATGATCAATTTAAAAAATTATTTTTATTATATTTGAATTCTTTACGCATTTATTGATTTGTATTTATGCTCAATTTTTTTTTGGGGGGGGGCTATGATTAAATTAGGGGGGCTAAGCCCCCCTTATTTGCGCCTATGTATATAGGTTATATAATAATAATATAAGTATGTATAGTTATTATATTATATAGTATTGTTATTTGTAAAACACTTTTTGTGTACCTACGACAACAAAAAATGCATAAATCACAGTTATTATTTATCAGCAAGTAGTTATTCTGAGGTTACCGTCATGTTAAGAAATATTTTCAATATTGTTACCCGCGCGCGTGTATAATGTACGAAAAACAGTTGAGATAACAAAATGTACGGTCATGACCGCGAATACCGTTCAACGAGTTGTTTAAAATTATTTGTACAAAATTAATTTAATTGCACAAAACCGACATAGAGTGTAAATGTGTAATTTAATACCGTATTTGGAATAAAACTTAAAAAAAACAAAGCAGGCTGCAATTTCCTGTGGTTTCCTAAACCGAAGGAGATTTCGTACGCGTAAACTGATAAAATTATTGAACTGTAACATAATATGAACATTTAACACAATATTACAAACTATTGCGTAAAAGTAAAATCATTGTAATGCTATACTTAGTATCACCTAAATATAGGTTTCATTTAGAATTAAATTTTTTATAAGGTCATTTTTACTAGACTTAAAATACGAGTATACCTGATTCCCGGATACACATTTTTAATTTTTAAAATATCATAAGTATAATTATTTAAATTGTTATTATATAAATAGATTAGCAAACATATTTTGTGTGCCCCACATGTAATTATTGATTAAATTGTAATACCTAAGTATTGTACCTATATAACATTTAAATTTGAAAACTATTTTGTTATATTTATTAAAATATATTTTTATCGAGAACCGAAGACATTATAAAACGACATATTGTGTCTTTGAAGATATAGCACATATTATCATATTGTCTATATTTTAAAGTTATTCGAATGGGAAAATGGAAAATAGGAAATATATTATTAATATAATTTAATTTTGTCCTGAATTTTCAAAATTGCTCATACTCATACATCAACGCCCAAAGGTCACTTCTGGAAAGCCGGATGACATGAAACTTGATTTAAGTATATTGAAAATAATAGCACAAACTTAAGTAAGTTTTGTATCCTTTTGTATCCGTATTTGATGTATATGTCTATATTTACTGATGCATATTATTACATAATATATATTGGCTGACGTTTCGTTGAATGTACCGTAATTTGTAATTACGAATTATGTAATTTGTTATTAATTCCGTAATTTGAGACTGAATTTAAACGGATTATTTACATTTAAAATCTACATACGAGTAGTTGTGCTGGAAAACAATATTGACAAATCGCAGTCATTAATTAAATTTACGTATAACCTACTTATATTGATTTTTTGAAATGTTTTGTCATTTTATTTTTTCAGAAATAATGGCCTAAGCCTAACTAACTTAACTAAAATTGAAGTTTCTAAATGTGCAGATATATTTTACGTTACTTACATAATTTGGAAAAATATTTTATTTATGTAACCTATTTAGTTATACGTTATTTATAGCTTATAGAATGCATTATAATTTATAATAAATATTAATATTTAATAATATTATTATATGTGTGTACCTTTGTACATAAGTATTTTGTATAGTTAAGTAATGACGTCATCGCATACCAACAAGTGTGATTAGCTCGTTTTATATATTATTTTCCTTGTTTATTGTATTTTTATGTACAACATAATACATATCGAATATTATTATACATATATGTTATTTTATTTTGTCTGAATATTATAAAAACACAAAATATAGAATTCGACATTTAAAATTTGTTTGTATTCTACAATATTTCAATTCATACATCTTTTAATGGAAGTCGATGATTATTACCTATAGATATGTTTTCCTACCCATAGATAATTATTTATTCTTATAATTCATATGCATATAAAAGATAAAATTGAAAATAATCTACTTATATTATAGAAAAAATGCATTTAATTTAATAGTATAATAATATAATGATTCGAAACCATTGTAGATTTTTCTTAAAATTTTAAACTTTCGATTTTTATATTGTCTTCTTTTCGTCTGTACCTTCTACTCTGTGTTTTAACTTAGCGTTATGTGGTTAGATTTTATTCATTATTGATTGTAAAGTAACAATAAATATTAGAATATAGGGAGTTTGGAATTTCGTGTTACAAAAATAATGGAAACAACGAATATAATACGCTCGTATTATGTAATTGCCACCATTTTATAACACTAAATTTTGACTACTTTGTACATACGAGTATAAAAAACTAATAAAAGATCAATTTAAACATTAAAATGTAACTTAATATAGTTACATAAAGTTAAAATATTGATTAATTTTCGGTAATAAATATTCATAAGATATTATACAGAATGATCAGAATACTGTGTTTTAATAATAAAAGAAATAGGATTGAAAATTCATGTAATTTCTACAATTGTTTTAACATAATATTCGCTGATTACACTGTATAATTGTACAGATAATAAAATAAGAAATAAACACGTTGTTGCTTATTATTTTTTGAATAACATTACACGAATTTAAAAATTACGAACAATTACACACGATTGACCTTATGAACACTAGTATACAGTGTGATCTGAATATTATATGTTATTTATGAAAATAACATTGTTTATAATAATTGATTTTTTCTCGAGTCAATTAACACTTCCAGGCCATTTGGAATTTAAACAATATTTATAACATTCAGTGTAATTTACCAAACGTACTTACTTCACTTATTATAATGTTATAAAAGATATTATTTTTAAAAAATGATCGAAAAATATTTTATTAAAATGTCTAGATTATTATATTGTATATTACATATATGATAAAACAATAATAAAATTTTAATTTAATATAACCTATTTTTGGAAATTATATAACAGTTTATTAAGTATCTTGTTCGGATTTTATGATTTTTGTAAATAATTTACTATTTGAAATTTTTTAATGGACTTTTATCATTAGAATATAATTAAGATGCTAAAGTGTCAAAAAAATATCAGATAAGTAATTTGTAGAAAAATGTGATACTTAATTATATTGTTATTTGTTTCCATTAGAAAAGTACATTTTGTGTTATTGTAAATAACATATAGATCTGATTATAGTATTATTATACATCTTCTCCACTTAAAAAAATTTAAAAAATTCATAGTTTAAGTTAAGTGAGATAAAAAATTTGATAAATAACACCAAAAATATATCTAGTTAAGTTATCAAATATAAATTATTTTTAATTTTAAATATTAATTTAATTTAAATACTGCAACAATATTCAAATATTGATATAATACTAATTTGGCTAATGATGATTGAAATGTAATGGAAATAAAGTTAAATAAACGCGAATTTCATTGTCAAAAGTAATTTTAAATTATATTTGATATGAAAAAAATTTAATTAAATACAATTTCAAAAAAACACACACCTTTATGAAACCAATACATTCCTCACTTCGTTCTTAATGTAAATTTTCACAAATTTTTGTAATCGATTATATTAACTTTTTCCATTTTTTTTTTTTTTTTTTTTTTTTTAAATTAAACTAATTTAACTGGGTTTACAAATAGTATATTAACTTACATTAGCATTACCTATTAAATAATAATGGTAATATATGAATTATTATATAATTGTTGAGAACAATTATGGTCGTAGACTTGTAGTAGCTGGTAAATGGTAGGTATATCTAATGCTGGTAAGTGGTAAATGGTAAGTATATATAACTTGAGTATAGTCTGTAGAAATGTGGTATATAAAATCAATATATGTTTTATATAGGTACCTTGTTAGTTGTTAATTAAAATTGATTAAAACTCATTGATTATTCGTTTGTAACCTTCGGTTGTTCGTATTTTATGAATTTTGTATAAAAACCAGAAACCAATATGCAATCACGCATTCGTGAAAATATTCTTCTGGAATTATTTTAATGGTTATCCTTATCGATAATAGTAACAGTATCACATATAATTTACATATTATAGATAGTTTTTAGTTAATGAGTATGTAAATACATTTAGATTTCTTAATTATATAATATTAATTATTTTTAGGTTTATTGACCTATAATACGCATAGATATTTTGTGAAATTTATTTGATTTCATTAGTGAATCAAATAAAGTTCGATGAAGTCAAATGAATATTCGGGTTGTTACTTATAATATTAATAATAACGAAGTTATAAGAGAAAGCCAGTGTATTTTGAGTGATGAAAACCTTAGAAGAATAACTGCAGAAAGTTATTTTTTAAAGACAATTTTCTAGAAGTTTGGTAAACTGAAGGTAGTAGCGGGTTGCTGTCAGTGAAGTGTCTCTGCACCACATTGAGATTTTGCTGTGCAAAAGGCAATTGCGGATCGGCTGAAGCCTCTGTAAGGTCAAGTGTGAAATTTGTTCCGAAAACTGTTTTCGATTTCAAGGTTTCAGTCACGTCACGGCGGTACGTAAGATTTTTGACGTGAATTAAGGGGTCGATACGAATCATTTGTAAGAGACAGTCGATTATCGATCTAAGTAGTCTCCGGATTCCAAGAGCGGCAGGTGCGTGCGTTCGAAAAAGTTCACACAACCACTTATACGATATTTAACATATTTTATTAATGATGTTATACACTGTGTATAGGATAATAGTTACTATATTATATAGGTCAATTTATGTAAATTTGTTGTATACCAAAGTTGTTATGTATATGTTTGCTTGATCGAACTAAACAATATGGTTAGATGAAGTAATACTTTATGGTGGTTCCCTCTTGACCAAGATTTAGAAGTAAAAAAAAAAAATGGTAAGGTTAGTTTAAGACTAGGATTAGGAAGACTGTGAAGACCTTTATGGAATCAAATGTTCTATAGAGAACAGAGAGACCGGGAACTAGGTTTATATTTAGCGGTGTGGTTTTAAAGGCTGAAACCAGAAAGAAGAAGGTTGTAAGTTAATGTTGCAATGTCCGGTCCGATAAATATAACAAATGCATAATGCATAATATTTATATTTATTATTTCATTTTATATTCGTAAACATAATTAAAAAAAAAAAAGACTATTATTAATTATACACTGTATAATACTATGAATATAACATTGACAGTATTTTTAAAATTGACGTTTCAAAACATAAATAATGGTAAATAAAATCATCATTTCCGTTATTATGAAATTATTATATTATTATATTATCATAAAATCTCGTTTTTTTCGTTTATAATGTTGAATGTAATAATAAATTAATAACAGCCCCAATATGTTTGTTTTCTTTTTCATTAACGATCATTCACATTGAACAATATTATAGTATAATATAACGTATGTGTTTTCGGATTTTAAATATTTTACTCGAAAGAATACTATATAGCTGTGTAAGTTTATAATTGTTTATAATCTGTTTAAACAACGTTTAGTAAAATCGTCACGCAAACAAATGTTAGTATTTATTTTTTCGATAATATGTTTATTATATTATTATAAGTATAACCTATTATCAGTGGCGCTGGAGCGGTGGGGGGGGGGGGGGGGGGGGGGGGGTTTTTGCCCCCCCCCGGTTAAATATGTCAGGGAGAAAATTATAATTTTGCCCCCCTGAAAATTTGTCATCATAGTTATACACTTAATACTTAAACATTTTAGAGTTATAGTTTAAATTTAAATTACATTTTTATTATTTTTAATATTTATATAATATAATATGTAATAAAATGAATTTTGAAAAGTTGTATAACAAATAAAATTAAAAAATGTAAAACATTAAAATTGTTTTTAATTTTATATTCAAAATTAAATTAGGTAAAGACTATTAGTTTAATCAACAAAATAGTAATTAAACCTATTTTAAAAAATCAATAAGTATTTGTATTTTATTTTAATATAAATAAATTTATTTTAATATATATCTATATATAATATATAATATATATATATATATAAAATTTATTAATATATATCATGATTTTCCTAAAATGTTTGCCCCCCACAAGATAAATAGTTCCTGCGCCTCTGCCTATTATCCGCTCGGACAATCTTCTGCTGTCAGATTTAACTCATCAGTGTTTTAAATCGATTATCAATACAAATTATAAGGATCAACATTTGATAAAGTTACAATATTAAATTTCTATTAAAATTTTTGAAAAAATATCTACAATCTGTATACCTTACTATTTTATAACTAAGAGTTTGTAATATCGCCCGTGAAATTTTCATAATGAAATAATTGATAAAAATGATATTTATACTTATACACATTTGTATGGATATTATTCATATACATTATCATTAACAACTAAATTTATATTTGTTCAATTTCTTATACATAAGTTAATAAAAACTCAGAAAAAAATTGAATATTTAGTTATAAAAACAACCTGAACTATGTGAATTATTTATTTTTTAGGACATGAAGCTGTGTTTAGTATCAATTTTTTATGTTTTTTTTATTTAACCTAAGATTAAAATATCACGTATTATTATTAGCTAAGAAATCGTATCCACATAATGTGAAGTGGCTGACTGATTTTAAAAAATTTTAAATTTTGGTTTTTATCCATGTACAAATAATTCGCTTTGTTACTATTTAAATATAAAAAAGATTGATATTTTTCAAAATAGATCTTAAAAGTAGTTTAAATTAAAATAAACCTTAAACCAATATAAATACTATAAATACCCATACCAAATACAAAGTCAGTTTTCATATAATATTGTTAAGATAAAATTTGTGTAACAAATTTAAACTCGAATCAAGTAATTGTATTTTAAACACTGTTGTGTTTACAAAATTCGTATGAAAGTATTGTTTGGAACTATCTATGAAGTCATATCGATTATCTATGAGTGTAGAAACTGGAACTATCATTTCGTAATTATTTGATGCTGATAAAATATAATAATTAAATTAAACAATTTAGATTTAGGCGATTATATTAATATGTATGAGAGGAATAACGATAAGGCTACCTACTTAAATAATGTTTTAGAGTTGAAAACATATTAGTGTCATAATATTATGTTTTTATTTCTATTATAGTTTGTTGTATTACTACGATACTAAACAACAAACGGTACCTACCTATATTAATTCATTTTGAAGTTTTTAAAAACTCGAATTTCTATATCGAAAGTAGATGTTTATGTAAAATAATTAATATATATAATTATGAATTAATAAAACTACAAGATGGCATAATGGGTACATTCCCAGGATGTTTACTTTTAGGTGAAAGGTATATGAAGGGAAAATTGTTGTTTATTTATTTTTTGTAACTATACAATATTTTATACCCATAATATATGTTTAATTTAATTTAATTGTTGGGAGATTTCTTGCATTATAATTTTATAATACGATGTTAAATTCTATATTATACACATACGCTCGTAGGCACATTATTTTAGTAATTCATTATTGATTTTTGTTTTTTCTAAATAAAATAACTATTAACTTATAGTTGATACCAATATAGTTATAGTTATAGCATCCTTGACGTCAATGATCTAAAAATGATCTAAAAATAATTAACTAAGACTATAGATAACTACAATTTTTTTTTTCAAAACACCCAATTAGTACCTACATATTATTATTGATTTAGAAAATAAAATTTATGCAATAGGATAATGTTTATACATTAGTGGTCTATGTATATAAAATATAAGAACTCGTAGCTGTGAATAAAAATTAATAATACAAATATACAAATTTTGAATTTGTAATCGAAGAAATATGTGAGTATTATGTATGAGGTACTCGTATTATATATTTTAAATAAAATATTTAGCTTTTTTTCGTATACCGGCTAAGTTATATAAAATAACTTAATTGAAAAATTTAACAATATAAAATGTGAAATTAATTTTAAAGTTTGGTTTTAATATTTAGGTACTTAGAAGAATTCGTTAAGGGGTGGTAAAAATTATGGCTCGTTTAAGTATTCTACTTTCTAATACAGTCTTATTTACATAATATGTATAAATATTTTACACTTACATTAAAGATTTAAAATAATTGGGTAAACAAACATCATTCAAAATATTTAAAATAATTATAATTAGAAACATTTAAACATTTTGTTTAATAATATTTTTTTATAAATAATAACATTGTAAACAGTTGTTTTATGTAATATATAGAGTTATAATATATGGAGTAGCTGTTTCGTTTATAATAATTGACCTAAATTTTGAATCAAGCTATTTATGATAAGTACAATAAAATAGTGATTAATTAGATATCGTGTTACTTATGCCTGTACTTAAAATCCTTTAGGGAAAATTTTCAATTTTTTAGCCCACCAAGAATATTGTTTTTATGTTCTGTGGTAAGAAAAATTGTGTGCACCACTGGAAAATACCATTATAGTCAGAGCTTGCTTTAAAGTTTTGGACTGAAGAGTTAAATATAAATATGGATAATATGCACGGAAATATTTTATGATTTATTTTTTCATACTTACATTAAATATTCTTGCAAACAATATTATGTTTGTATTACTTACCTATCTATACTTATACGACTTGTAAGTGGTAATAAACTAGCAACCCAGAAAGAGAAAACATTTATTATAATGTCGAGTTATAGCACGTATGATATCAAGTATAACATGATATGTAGTTTATAATATTATAACAATCAGTATTATTTTATAATATTCAATATCGAAGTATAATTGTCGAAAAAATATTTTGTACATTAAATTCTGTACTAGGTACTATATTATTACCGTTATTTCTATATTGTCCTGGTACGAGTACCCATCATATATATCTGACTTCTGAGAATAATTTTTAATGGGAATTAATGGAAATCATAAACGGAACAGCACAAAGTCTATCTTTAAAGAATATTAGATGGATAATAATTTACACACCTTGCACACACCTGTAATTCTTAACCTAACCTAACCCACGGATTCTACGGAGCAACGTGCAACAATTATGATAATTTGTAAATATTCTAATTATCAAGTAAAAATATAATATATTTTATTAGTTGTCGAAAAAGTATAATTTTTATTTTATTTTAAATTTGTTTTAACGTTCTCTTATAACAAAATATGTAATATTTTTCTTTACACTGGTATATTAATTAACTTAGATATATTACAATTAGGCTGAGCTATATCATATTTTGTTAAAATATTTAAAAAATCAAGCTTTATCATTTTGTCAAAATTGACGATTTTATATATGTAAATATTTCCGTATAGAATTTTGTATATGGTTTTTAATTTGTTTTATATCAATCTATCAATATACTTGGTGATTGGATTAAATTGCTTCTATATGCGTTTATTCTCGTAAAATACGGAAAGTATTTTAATAAGTTTGTAATTATTGTGCTATAAATATAATGTTTTTTTTATAAATAAAAATACTAAACTAAAAAAAAAAAAATTATAAATTACCTATTGTAACAATTGTTGCTCAAAAATGAATTAAAATTGTTTTTTATGAGGTTTATTTTTTTAAAATATATATTTATCAGTTGTTATTTAAATCAATTACAAATTTACTAATAACGTGATTTTTGGACGTAAGTTATTATGTAGGTTATCAAAATTTTGTGTTACAAAAGTGGTGATAATTACATACATTTTTAATGTTACTTCTATTATTTTTTAACATTAAATTCTGATCACCCTGTATATATATATTTTCAAAAAATTATTGTACCTAATTAATAATTTTATTATAATGTAGTTTCTTAGACCGCAATGATCGGCTCATTTAATATAAGTATTTTATTTCGTATTAAAAGTAAATGTTCATATAAAACAAATAATTGGCTTAATTATTTAATTTGTTTCAAGGTTTATTATTTATGATACTTTTTATATTATTTACTCTATATATTTTTATTACGCACATAGTGATTAAATGGCAGAAAGTATATTATGTTGTTGAATTTATGAGTCATTTTCTTCGCTATCTCGAAACACATTATTTCATTGCCCTATATATATCGTAAATTGCAATTATTAAAAATAATATGATTCGATATTAGTTATATTTGTGATTGAATAATTATAGTTTTTCACAACAGTTTAATATTGACATTTTTAATTTTAAATATAAATTAGTTTAAAAAATTGTGGGTGATATTATATTAATTATATTATTTAATGTTTATTCTATTATTTTAGTAACACAATACGATTTTACAGAGAATCGATCTTGATAGAAAAAGTATTTCCAACTAAAAACAGTTGCTTCGGGTTTTTTTTTTTTATTCAAGAACTTATTTTTATTTTTTCGTCTATTTATATATAATAATAGTTGTATTTTTCAAACGTTGTATTGATTTATTTTTGATAATTTTTAAACGAACTTATTCGATATAAACTATATCTAGATAATGCTAAAACACGAGATTCCGTAGGTATTAATTACATTAAATTTATTGATCCCGGTAATTGTGATGTCATAGAAATTGACGGACAAGAATATTATGATTAAATTCAGATGTCATAACGCTCTGTGTATACAGTATACACAACACACGCCTTATTTATCGATAGGTACCCAGTGATAATATTATTTATTGACATTAAATATATTTTTACACCTCCAGAAAATGAATATGTTCGTATAACAATAATGCGTTTATTGTACCGGAAACGGACATGAAGACAATATTGAAAACGAACGCAGGGTATAGTATAGAATATAAAAAAAAAACAGTAGGTTTATTATAATAATTCAATGATGGACAAATTAACTTATTATTGAACTCGTTAAATAAAGTTATGTTAAAATTTAAATCCTGAACTTCTTTTAGTCAACTCAAAAAAGTTGAAACTATAAAATATAAAAAAATATATCTACAAATATTTTATTTATTATAAAAGTTTATTATATTTTAACTATCATAACTTCATAAGTAAATAACATGGTAACTTGGTATTATAGAAAAAATATAACTCATTTAGTTAAAAGTAATTACCTAACACTAAAAAAAAACTCGTCATATAATTCTACAATTTGATTTAACTATAACTTTAAAATTTATTTATATCATAATTTCACAATATTGTTATATAGACATAGCTTACTTTTGGTCCCGTCGGACAATATTTACAGTTAAATCACGTGCGATGATGGCAATGAAAATCATCAACACGCGCAACAAGTGTTTCCGGACACGTGGTTGGTATATTATACCTACACTACAATAGTACAATAAAATACAGCCTTTATAGTCTCGCCTCGTAGTGGTTGATTTAGTCTCGAAGGGTCATACAAATCAATTTGTTGTTATATTGTTATTTATACGGACATAACTCAATAATGCTCGATCGAATATTTTAGTAAAAACTAAAATAAATTAATGCATGATAAAAAAGTTAAGTTGCTAACTACGTTGATTTTTAATATTTATATTATTTTTTACGCGTTAAAGGCCATTTTTCTTATAAATTTAAATCCACTTTAGGTTAATCCACTTGCCACTTTTATTATAACGTACATTTTTATACATACTACATTTTCGTTAATATTATTTCAAATTGAATATAATCCTATCTATGAGTTACCTAACTTAATCCTATAGAGCAGTGGTTCCCAAACTTTTTTGGTTCACGCCACCCTAAAAATAAAAATAAATTGCGCCTACTATGAATAAATTAACTACAATATTGTATTATTTAAATATTTTTATTTTTATGACAAAACTCAATATCAATATTTATCTCGCGCCTTTTCTGCTAAGTGCTTGGGAGGTGCGCCTCATAGTTTGGGAATCGCCGCTATAGATGATTGAAAGTGATAATTTATTTTGAGGTCGTGTATAGACAACTTTACATTTTTATTTATTAAAGTATATCGTAGATATAAATATAATATATCCGTTGAATTCACGAAATTTCCGAAAAAATCGCCAACGAATTTAAGTAATTTATGATTGATTAGAAAAGGGGAACAAAATTACCGAACCCTTTCGGTGTAAACTTCCAAAATCGTATTATATAGGCATTTTAGTTTTTGAGCCTTGGGAAAATTTAGTAGCTTTTAATTATTTAAAATTATTTAACGTGCGATTTATATTAGCTTAATGAAATAATATAAGCTTTCAAATTATTATGTTATTATTATCGTAGTTTAAATGAAAAACGCTGATTCAATAATTACAGTATAGATCATATTAGGACGATCTGGACAGACTGGAAAAAAGTCAAGTGTTAAACAAATGCGTATTTCGAGCAGAGCGCATAATGTTATTTTACTTTAAAAAATAAATGTATATACTCGTATATAATAATATATTATAAACATATTTTTTATACTAATTATTGCGTCAAATATTATTATAATTTACTCATTTAATCATTAATATTATAATATACACAACATAACTCAGAAATAGAACTCATCGAGTACATCACCGGATTAACACTATCATAAAAAATAAAAATACCATGCCTGAAAAAAATACAGTTGTACATTTACATGTAAATTAATTAAACATTTTACAATGTTAACTAATTATTTATTTATAATTATTTTTTAATTCAAGTTAATATTTAAACATTTTTTTTAAAAACTACTAAGATGTATATAGATTAAAAAAAACTATCTCTATTCTCTGCACATGTACGAGAAATAATATTTTAATATGTTGGAAATATTTCATTCTATTTACCGAAATCGCACTTCGCATACACACATATTTTGCTGTAATACTGACTCCGATCATTTAAAGGGATACATAGCAAAATTACAGCAACGTTGGACTTAAAATATTTAGGTTGAATTTAATTTAAAATTTAAAGAAAAACATATTTTGGAGTTAATGTCACATCCGATACGTAAATTATCTTCTGTAAAGAAATATTATATAGAGTATCAATTTTAACATTTTTTTTAATACACAGTAACTTATTTGTCAGACGATATTTTATAAAACGTACGAGACTTTATCTCCAAAATATGCTTTTCTTTAAATTTGCTAATATATGTTTATATATGTTTACCATAGTCCATCACAGCTTAAGTTTTGCGTTGCTGTGATTTTGTTATATTCCTCGTTTTAAATAAACTGAGGCAGCATTGTTTTAAGACATAATAATATGTGTATATACCTATTTTAAATTGTTATTGAGTAGCGTTTCATCGCATGATGATTGAAAACGATAATAATATATGACGACCATGATACAATCAACATAGATATTAATTACATTTATAACGTGGTTATAAGTTTGGTAAGTGGTAAACATCTGTAAATATGTGTAAGTACCAATTTTTAACCATCTAAACAGCGTTCTTAAAACTGAATGTGCACGGTGCATGCCGCTGCGTCATACACGAATAATTCTCATCTCCTAACGAATATTAAAACAATTTAACGGCACGCTGTATATTATGCACTATTTATTTGAACAGTGAGTGCAACTAGTGTTTAATTAGAACGTATAATAAATTTTAAAAAAGCGCGTACGTGCAATTAAGGCACATAAAAAATAAAAATTGTAAATTGTGCCCATCTATTTGGCCGAACTGCTGCGGAGCACATAGACTATGAAATTATAATGAATTTAATATACTTTTATGCAGAAATTAAATGTTTAATATAGTTAAATATACGTCGTTTAAACGTGTATATAAATAGATAATATATATATATGCCATAAATTTAGAATAAAATATATTTTGTAACGCGAATGAGATATATAAAATGGGCGTAGGTATAAAATATTTTTGGGTGGTTTGGGTTAATATTAATAATATAAAAAAGCGGGAAAGTCGATTCAGGGTGATCCTCCTTTGTCTAACCGAAAAAGGGTTAATTAAATAAAAATAACTGATTGAGCCCTATTAAGAGGTCCTATATTTTGATATTTTTTAATTAATTTATTTATTAAAGATTTAAACGGGCTAAGCTCAATATATACAAAAACAATGGACCGTGTAGGTCGAGAGCATGCAACAAGATAATACAAACAAATAACAAATAGTAATTAAACAATATTTACATTGAAATTTAAATACATATTAAATGAGACACTATTATTATGATAAAATAAAACAACATCAAATCTATTAATGGGCGCATTTCTAGCATAATTTGTGCGATGAAATTATCGGTCTTTCCCCTACCAGTACAATTTAATATTCCAATATTTTGCAAAAATCAACGGGGAAGTTTTTAGAAGGAGTACATGCAGAAACCTTTACAAAATATACTAGAATGAGAAGAAAAATCTGGATGGAAAATTAATAAGGAATACTTCCAATATAACTATTATAATCGAAGGAAAAGAAAAGCAAATTAGGAAGAAAATGGTCCAGAACACCGTTCATGAAACAAGTAATGTCTTCCATTACTTACTAAGTAAAATATTAAGAACACTTAAAAAACTGTAAGAGACAAAGACAAATGTAGGTAGTGAAACATATCAACTATTTTACCGAATTTTGGGTTGTAAAAAAACCATAATATTTCTTTATTATTAGTCATAATAAATATCTTTATTCTTTAATATAACAAATAAATCATATATAGTTATATTGTAGATTTATAGGATATTGTCATTTATAGTACCTATTTATATACAACATTTGATTAAAAAAGAAAGACCGAAAAAGTCGATTCCGGACGATTTTTCGTTCCATCGGTCTCCGGAGAGGTTATTTGTGGAATAATTAAGACTTTTATGTAATGATATTGCAAACGATTCTGAGCAAAGCTATCAGATATACTCATAATACATACTAGTAAAATATATTTTTATAAATTTTATTTATTTATCAAATAATATGCAACAGAAAATTAATCATAATAAAATAACTAAATACTAGTTCGTCAAAATTACAATTTATGTGAATTTTGTCGCTTTTCAACCATTTTTATTAGTTTTTCATATGCGAAGGGAAATCTTAATAATCGAAAAATAAGCTAAATAAAGTACCAAGTAGATGTAATTTTCTATTGAAAGCATACCCTACTTGTAGTAATCGAACCATTTCTACCCGAAAAAGTGTTCTCAGACAAAAAAATAATAACATCATTGACATCATTGTAAAACCAATACATTATTCCTCGCTTTGCTCAGAATCTAAAGTTACTAGCAGTGTACCTACTACTATTATTTTTCATCTCATTTAAATTCCTTTACTTCCTGTAAGTTTAAAATGTTATATATTATAATTACTAGATTATTTAATTGTAATCTCTTGTTTCTGTCGAGTGACAATTAATGTTCGATATTGGAAATTCGCCGTTGTATTATTAAACCGAACTCAATCAAGATATGCTTTTAAGACCATTACAATATAGTAATACTGAGTAGTATAATGAAACCAAAAAAAGACATGGAAAACATTTTCCTATGCTTTTCATAAAATATATTGTTATGAAGAATTTCCTTTAGAGTTTTGTTAATTAGATATTAAACCGCACGGGTATATATGAAAATAATTACTCTAACGTGATAATTTAATATTTATTACAATAGTTTTCTTAATATTAGGAAAGTATTATAATTTATATGACTAAATTATGACGTACGAAAAATACCTTCACCGTAGAATCGAAGTTCCGACGACAGTCCAAGAAGATAAATCATTGATGTGTTTGTGTTTAAAAGCAATGCTATAAAGTTCGAGATTAGTAAAAACTAACTATTTTAAACGTGAAAAATAATATTGTTTAAACGGTTTGTTGGACTATTATTATTTGTAAATGTGTTTAAAATGAACGACCCAGAAATCGATGACAAAATAAATATTTGGTTTTGCCAGATTAGGAGATTTTCACAACTTTGACCTTCAATTTTTATTGTGCAAAAAGCACATTTTTTACAATGTCTCATGCTATTTTATATATATATATTAGTTTTAATAATAGATATTACTATTATTTAAGTGTGCAGGTATTAGTTATAATAAGTATAAAAAAGAAATAGCCGTTTAAATTATAAATTAAATATAACATATTTATACATAACATAATTTTGTATTTTCTTATATTATGTTATATAACATCTCATCATAATAAATTAGAAAACGAAATAAATTAAATTCTAAACATTTTTTTTAACATGCTACTGCAGTTATAAAAATACAAATTTAATAGGTCCTGATGGGTGTATTTAGCATTATTTTTCAGAGGATTTTTTTTATGACGATGTTAATTATGTATATTAAAATGAAAATCTATTGCTGTTTCTTAAAATATATATCATTTAATATGTTGTCAAATTTTCAGGGGGTTTTGAACCCTGAATATTGCCATAAGGTATCTACGTATATCAAATTAAGAATAAAACACGGTTTTTAGAAAAAAAATTAAGTAGTTAAAGTGGTAAAAATTATATATAAACACATTTCAAACTCTACCAGTCCCTAACAAAATTTATAGATTTTAAAGTATTTTATTATTATATTGACACAATCATGTCGTATATAGTATTTTGTTACAAAAATGTTGAGAATTATCATTATTATGTACCATTTTAATATTATCTCCATTATTTTTCGATATAATATTCTAATTTCTCTGTAAAACATATTATATACTTAGGTATGTATAAATATATTAAATATAGAGAGAGTTAATACGTACGATAGTACGAGTGTAAAAGTTCATTAGGGTGTTTGAGAAATGAACATCCGGAAAACGAGTTTATTTAACAAATCGTATAAAAGAGTAATAATGATAAGTGTGCTTATAGTAGAAAGCAAAGAATAATAAAAACGAGAAGATTTTTTTTTGTTAATGTTCAGAAATAGTAGCGAGTCGATACGCATTTGACTGACGTTCAGCAGCAACATTTTTAGCGTTTGATTCATCGTCGGACGATGTATCACACTCGAATACTTGTTTACGACTTTCCATTTTCAACGCTTTCCGTTGCGACTAGAATAAGAATATTTATTATAAAGTATTAAGTATGTTATATTTGTATAGTCTCATTGAAAAACAACAACAATAAAATATATAATTATTAATTCGATAAACTTTGTGCCATCGCGCATCGATCGGGTTTTGTTGTATAAAATTTAAAATATGAATAAACGTTATTGTCACCAATATTTCGAAAATTCATAATAATATTCAGTGAAATCGACATGATTCATTATTGATTATATATAACGCAGTTATTACGCAGGTAGGTACTATTATTTTATATTTATTATTGTACATAAGTGCATTCGTACAATTAGATTATATTTGAGTTCAGAAAATATTTAGACTAGTAACTGGCGAATCACTTCTTTACGATATTAAATCGTATGAAGCGCAATGAAAATATTATTAGTGTATTATGTTTACGTTTTATATAAGCAATTAATTATAGAACTTCGTAAAAAGTAAATATGGACATTGGACACGTTAACCCATGTGCATGTGTGCGCGCGCATAAAAAGAAATTGATAAATCAGTAAACTGTCAATAAATATAATAACTAAAAATGATAAAAAGTTAAGAATACATTTTGGAAATAAGAAGTCTTAATGAGATATTACATTATTTTATTTTGATGCAATTCAACTTGGTAACAATTATTGAGTTATGAACTATGGTTTAATGACTAGTTACTATTTAATCATAGATTAATATTATAATATGTTGATAAATTAACATTATTCATTATTCATATAATTCATCAAAAGAAAGAATATAAAAAGAAACTAAACTAGTTAAAAAAAAAATCGTAAAACGACTTACTGATATTTATATATAGAATTACAGAAATATTTTATATCAACAGAATTGAAAAACTATATTTGTTTTAATATTTGATAATTTGATTAATATATTATTATAATTGATAAAAGCTAATTATTGTGTAATGCCTTTGTTTGTATACTATATCGTATGACTGTATGACTGAGTTATGCTTAATATGTTATGCATTATGAAGAGCTATTTAAGATTTATATTGAATTGTTAACATTTAAATAATTACTCGCGTAAGCAACCACGTGTGATAAGAAATCAAATTAAGCATTTAGTAGCATCATAAATAATAATTATCTTTTATTTTTTTTATTTCGTAATATACAGATAAAATATTATGTGATAATATACTATATGTTCTGGGTTTTAATGGGGATATTCGTAATGCAGTTATGAGATAGTAGTTATACTTTATAACAAATTTCAATTGCATGTTATATATTTTTATCGTTTAATATAAAACTATCACTAAATATACGAAAGAGTCAATTATTATATTAATAATTACAAATATTCGTACACTTGAGCAAGGCTGAGTGTTAAAGTCAAAGTTAATAAATTAATTTTAGTTTAGTTATATAATGAGTTACTTTTTTTATATATTAACTTAACAAGAAAAATTGTTTTCTTAAATTCCAAACTATATGTTTCAGTCATTATTTTTTTTAAATTTAAGTAATATATTTTTATAGAAAACAAAATGATTGTATATTATTAATTATAAACGACAACAGTTTTATATTTCATTAATTTTTTAATTATTTGATCAATATATGGTATATAGAATATATTAAATAATATGATAAAAATTGAAGGCAAAACAAAAATACCTACATAGTACATATATTTTGAAATCATATTATAATAATATAATATATCAATTTTTAAAAATTAATATATTCAACTTTTTTAAATTATTTAACAAAGTTAAGTTATTTTTATTTTATTTTAACTTTTAATTTAATTTAAGTATTTCTAGAATAACTCAATTTAACGCGTTAAACATTTTCCTTGATTTGCATTAGAAGTTAAATACAAAATAGTTTATTAAAAAATGTTTCTAATTTATGAGTTTATAACTTCATAACTTATATGTAACTATTAAAAAAAAATTTATTAGTATGTATCATAAACACAACGCTATCAGGGTACAAATTAAATATGCATTTAGATTAAATATTTTTTTATGTAATTGGTTATAGGAAAAAAAATCATTATTTCCCTTTCGTTAGTTTTTTAACCCGAAGGTGGTAAAAACACCGAAGGCTTTGATATCCATTTAGAGTTTAAAATAATTTTAAGATAATTAATTAAAAAACGTATTATAATTATATTATTACATTTGATAACGAAATATAAAATGAAATTAATATAATTTTCCCAATCTTCTCATTAATTAATAATTTTATTATAATTTCATAATAATAATAATAATATAATGACGTTATAAATTATCATGAATGTGAAATTATACATAAATTGATTACACACAGTCTGATTGCCTATCATATAAAATTACGGCGTTAGATAAACATAGTTTTCTCTAAATTGAAAATTAAAAACATGGCGTGACATAAAGTATTTGTAATATTCAATTTGTTTATAATCGATTTATTAAAAATAAATTATTGTATTTAAGTATTAATAACTTAGAAATATTAATTTTTAACATAATTAAGAAACAGTGAAATATGTAATTTATTTGCATTATGTTAATAATGCGACTGGTGCAATAAAGTAAGGCGTCATTCAAAATTTGTAAATTTTTAATTTTTTGGTTTAACATGTAATTATGTATAATATATTATTCATTTTTATTGGTGAAAACAGTATTTACTTAAATTATCCAAGGAAATTGGAAATAAACATTATGAATTAGGTACTAACTGTTGTTTTTTTTATGATGATAAAGTACAGGGCTATTAAAAAAGGATCAAAAGTAAGTTGAGGTTGAAGATCTGAAATAACAACAAATACATCAAAACAAAAACACAAACTGTAAATTCATAATATTGTCTGTATAATATAATATATAATTTTAACATATATTTTAACTGTATATTAATTATGTTATTAAAAAATAAAATCCTATAGTAATAAAATTATGGTGATTTAAAAATTATAAAATACTAATCTAATTTATTAACTTAATACTTACAACTAATATTTTTATCAGTATAACACAGTTCATAACATATACCTATAATCACAATAATGTTACAAATACAATACGACCATTCGAAAATATTTCTTGATCTGAGCATAAACTTGGATTATTTTCACATTTCTTATAACATACGCTTGTACAGCACTTTAAATGAATTCCGGTTACTTAATATGAAATTAATATGTTAAATAATTTAATTAAAGGAATTAGTTTTAATTTGTTCAATAACATATTTAATCTTTTCAATGGCCATGTCTACGTCTTGCTCGGAAATATCCTTGTGTAATACCATTCTCACACATCCATCGTATAAATACGATATTTTAACTGAAGCCAACGGCTTTATTTTGTTTTGATTGTTATCGTCTTGGTTGTCTACCTATATATAATACATTAATCTAATATGGAAAAGAAAACCTTCGCTTCTGTTAATTTATAAGTGATATAAATAATATTGATACATACTTTTAACATCATATCGTAGAAAGTCGCGGGACTGATTTTCAAACGATTTAATTGTACTAACAAGATATTAGTTTCAACTCTGTCCAGGTTGACGGTCACGTCTGAACATGCCATTTGATGGATTGCTGCAAAAATATAATCTTATAAATCCGTTAAGTATCAATTATTTAAAAATAAAATTAGACTAGGTAAAGTAATTCCTAACTACAATCAAATATTATAATGCCTGCAAGGTATAATGAAACCTAGACGTGAATCCGAGCATCAGAATGCAACAGAACGAGGAAGAAGGCGAACAACGCCAACAAGCCAAGAACAAATTTACTAGAAAATGACGAAAATAGAATATTGACAATACATCAATTGATAAGTCAGTGTTTTTCAACCATTGTAAAATAGGTCCAAATATGTCGTAAGGTATAAGCTATGAAATGACAAAAATAATGAAATGATATTCAACCAAAAACTAGGTCCGTCCCTAATAAAAACACGGTGAAGGGGGAGAGAGTTTCATAGATGTGCTTACTCTAAATATTAAATATACCTATAATAGGTATAAATAAATTATAAAACTTATATATTTTTAGGGAATTTTTCTCGATAAACGGACATCTTTCTTAATCTTAGTAAAATAATGTATAATAAATATCGCCGTATAAACAAATTTATGCAAATAATTAGACTTTGAGTTAATACTATTTGCGTATTTAGAATAATTTAGGATTTACTTTAATAAGTTATAATTTTCGTAAATTAATAATAATTAATGTCGTGACTTGTATTAATACATTATCTTGTAGCTAAAGTTTTCAGGTTCAATTTTTCATTTCAAATGTTTTCAACATTTGGTTTCGGGTAGGCTGCTCATGTTTGGCGCTAGTAGCTTGTCTCCGCAAATTGGAAATTAACTACGAATTGTTGTAGAAAACCACCTCACCGTTAGTCTATAAATTTAAACGTCCACTAAATTCTAAATGCACCATTACTTTTTATAAACAAAAAAAATTATAAAAGATTGACAAAAAATGTGTCCGGTAAATTAGAAAATAAATACCAAAATATTAAGAGGGCGTTATAATTGCTGTCTCTGTTTTACATTTGTATAAGAAATAAGATGTTTTAGTACAGTGGACTACACTTTATATTAGAGTAATAGTTATAAGTAGTTAAATAACTCGCTTATAAATTGTTTAAAAATAGATACATATACATATAAAATGCTTGAGTATAGTTTATGTTCTCGACAAATTTGATATTAGGTAAAATTACTATATATATTTTACCGTAGGCGATTTTCTTTGTGTGTCTGTGATCATCGGCCAGTCTTTTCACGCAATTATCTAATGCGTACACGCCCGCTGCAGCCACGATTCCGGCTTGTCGCATGGACCCGCCGAGGGATTTTCTGATTCGTCTGCCCCTACGAACACATACGGTGTGAAAAACAGGATGACAATATATTATATCATAGGCGTAACTAGATCGTAAAGTTAAGGAGAGATGAAGGGGTACTATTGAATCCCAGCCATTCTTTTTTGCATGGAGAATCCTAAAGGGTATCATAAATCATAATAATTAAATTTTAAATACATTTTTTTGGGGTAGGGTGCCCAAAATTTCCCCTAGTCAGGTATGCATAATGAATATTATATTTATACAATAGATACACGGGTTCATTATTTCTAATCTACCTTTCGATGAACGATTTGCTGCCGACCAATACGGCACCGATGGGCCCACTGAGCCCTTTGCTCAGACAGAATGACACAGAATCGCAATGTTCGGCTATTCGACTGACAGGAACTCCGAGATGAACGGCAGCGTTAAACACTCTCGCCCCGTCCATATGCAAAGGGATGTTTTTCTCCTTGAGCAGTTGCCCTAGCTGAAATTTATACACATATAATATAATATACGATACATTATTATTAGATTGTTTATTTGTGAACGATACTTAAAAAAAAAGTTGTTTTTAATTAAATTTACTATTATTAAACATGTTAGACGATGTATTTTCTATTTCATCCCTTCGATTCCCCAGAGAAAATAATATGTTTATACGACCCGGTATGTATAGTGAATGATGGATATAATTTGAGTGCTGTATTGTTAAAAATTTAAAAACAGTGTTTAAATAATAAGCAATTAAAAATAAAAGTGAAGCTCCGTCGCATAAATAATATATAAATCAATACTTTTATTGAATTCATATTTTATATCATTATATAATCGTACATTTTTAATCATATAAATTGTTCTGGTATAATTTTAGACTAATTATATTTAAATTTATGATTAATATTTTTAGAAATTCGAACTTTAATGTTCTATAAAAACAATTAGAAGTATGACTACTGATTAATTATATAACATATAAGCAACGCATTTACGTTTAATTCTAAATTAGAGAAAGTACCTATAAATTGATTACGATGATATTACTATATTATTACCTGATCGAGCCATTCTAGGGGAAGTACTACACCACCAAGGTAATTATGAGTATTTTCAACACACACTAACGATGTATACGGCTCGAAATCTTGTGGATTAGACGGTCGCAATTTCTCATGTAGTTCTGTCATATCAAATGTACCGTCTGGCAAGTTTCTAACTTCTCGAAGTTGTAATCCGGCGATCTGTTCAATCAAATTATGATTATTTTTATTATTGTTATTATTATTCTTCACCTAAAGAAATATGTCAAATGCAATATACCTGGGAAGCTCCACTTTGTTCCCACAGTAAAATATGACTTCTATTACCAACCATAACTTCACATCCTCGTATATCTCTCGTATGAGCCATCACTGAAATTATATATTTTTTTATAATAATATTGTACATAAAAAAAAAAAAATGTTACACGTGGTAATTATATTGATACATTTTTCTAAAACATCTTTATTGACACAATGTGTGAAATATAACATTTAATTTTTTTTTAAACCTATAATTATAATATGGTGGTTAAAGTTTAAAAATCAAATGGAAACTTAAATTTTTTCATCTCATAAGATTCGATTGAATTTATGTAACATAAACATAATGTTAGTTAAAACGAACTAACTTGAAGTTATATATTATACTCATAAATAAAATCACGGTGTTTTGGGGGAATAGAGAAAATCGGTAAATCTCTCTCAATGTGGAGTTAATTTTCAAACTCAAAATAAGTTGGGTATAGATAATATAACACTTTAATAATGGAAAAAATAGCAACCATGCGTGAGTGCTTGAAAATGACTGCATGATAAGCTATAATGTCTACTCGTTTTTTTATCAATGAATATTCCTATCACTCAGTGGAATTATTAGAATACTTGACCTTTGAAGGATCAAAATTATAACAAATTTATAATCAAAAATTCATTTTTCTAAAAGTATACTTAAATAAATAGTTATAAACATTGTAAAAACGATATAATTACTTGCAATTAAGTTTCCCATTATACCGCTAGGTACAAACAACGCTGCTTCTTTTCCAAAAAGTATTGACGCTTTGCTCTCTAAATCTATATGTATTATCAAATAAATATGTAACAGTTGTAAAACATAATAGTAAAATACTAATAATTTTTTTCATACAATTTACGAGAATTCGAATACAGACATGATTTTAATATATCAGAATTCTCAATAATTTATCCAAACAAGTACTTACTATTATAATTAAAAATACAAATATAGCTTCTATAAAACATGTAAATTTTTAAAACTATTATTATATTTAGGTGCATGAACTATCACACTAGCTAACAGCTTCAATTGTTTCTAGTCGAAATTCAATAAAAATTGATTAAAATAATCGTATATGATTTTTAACGTACACGATACGAATTATGTTGATACAATTAATAAATTATATAAAAATTTAAAAATCAATCGTAAGAATCGAAATATTTTATGTAAATAGTTAGTCATAAAATACAATATATTTATATACAGAACGATCAAAAGATTATACTACAAAAATTGGATGAGATTGCATATATATCCGTAATGATCGTTTTCACCAATTTTGTAACACAAAATTTTGATACACTCTATTGATTAATTATACAATTGTATACTCTCTATATAAAATGATGTAACTGAATAAAATAAAACAATTAAATAGATTATTTCAATAAACGTTTTTTTTTCACTCGGACGCTTTGTCTGTTGTTAAGTTCAATAGATTATTATTGATAATTATTGTTTAATGATTACTATAATTCAAACTCACGGTTTACGGTAGGATCATCGCGGTAGCCATCATCTCCAACCTCTGCCTCGAACATCGCTTGCCGCATATGGATATCCGGTTTAGTTACAGTGTCGCTCATTAAGTTAATAGTCTTAACTTTCTACAAAATATTGTTAAGCTTAATGACGATGAACCGGTAAACTTATTTTTATTACTATCATTTGCTTAATGAACTCCAGAACTCAAGAAGAAGATAAACATAACCGTAATGTGTTATGGATTGCTATAACTATAACTATTAGTACTTTAAAATTTAAACTATGCCAACCCCTATTTTTTAGTGAACATCCACACAAATTGTGTAGCCCGATATAGTTAGTATGTATTACGGATTTAACTCAACACCACGTACGTGGGGTATAAAAATACTCCAGTCGTTTTCAAAGTGATTGTAAAACCAGTGACTTTGATAAGATAATGCTGACATTTTATCTAGATTCTTAAAAATAGGTACGCTATAAAATTATTGGTTTCCTAGTTGTATGTGTCTCTTAGTTTGTTTGTAATAAAATTACTTCATGCGCGTGATCTCACGATATAAATTTGGAATCGTTTATTTAAATTTTTAAATTTTTAAATTGTAGAATTATAAAAAAAGACAAATGCAACAGTTATTATTGGAATAAACTGAACGTGAAATATTCGGAGGAGAATGAACAATGATTACTGTTCTGAAATTATTGAGGACATGCATTCTGATCATAATTCAAATATAGAACAGTCAGGGTTGAGGTCGAATGTAAAAAAATATATCAATAATATTCAGTTAATTTTAAAACATCGTATGATGTATAGTTCGATGAACAAGTACCACTATACACAATATTTGTGTACAATTTTATACACAAAACAATTTCACAAAATAATAAATTAATGTAAACATAGTTTGAGTCATTTATTTTTAATTTTGTATTAAAAATATTGGTTTGATTATTAAATATAAAATGCATAAAAATTATAATGGGGTAAATAATTACATCACACGCGTGGTTTTTTAAAGAAAGCCATACGCGTAGTGACGGGTTAAGTGCGGTCTGTATTTGAAAATATGTAAATATTACAAATCAAACAATTAATTCCCTACTGAGATAATTAATTGGTTAATAAAGGATAAACAATTGTTTGATATTTTTTAATAAGGAAACTATCTCAAGTCTATGATGACAAATATAATGTTATTTGATCATAATTTAAAAAATTCTTGATAATTTATTCCAATTATAATAATATGAAATAAGAGTATATAATATCAACCATCTAAGTTTTTATATAATTTTAATGTAGGTTTAATACAAATGTGTAGTAATATGTAGTTATGTATAGTAAATAATAGGGGTTGGACTATACTCTATACTGCAGTGATTCTCAATTTTTTTTTTATTGATCTTAAAATAAAAGTTTCAACTTTTCTGCCTCTCACTCTTACCAATACTAGAAATAAATATTTAAATAATTGTATTTATTTTTCCGCAACCCAATGGTATACCTAGACAATACAACCATATCTGAATAATAGTAAACATAAAAAACAATTGGTAACATATGCGGTGTGTCTAATTAATAATTGTTTTTTAAATATAAAAATTATTATTATTTAATGAATTTAAGAATAAATAATTAAGTGAAGTATTATATTATAATTATATTCGTCGATAAGAAGCATCGATCAAAGATTGAAAAAAGAGCAGGTAGTGAAACTAATATGTGGTTATAATTGTACTCAATTTTTTTTAATATGCATTTTTTTTTATTTTTTACTTTTTATTTATTACCTATATATATATATATATATTATATTATACACTGATGCAATATTATATAATATTATGTATCTTAGACATTTTGAGTTAAAAAATACATTAAATGTATGAAAAAACTTATGTTAATTGTTTTTTTTTTTAGAAATTAAGATTTACTAACCGTTTGTAACAATGATTCTAGGTGTTGACTCATTTTTCTGGAAACTGTAGTTGTATAATTAGGTACCTGCTAACACAAAATTATATTTAAAATATGTATTGTCTGTTTCCATGTGACGACGCAATTCCGCGTAATGTAGTATTTTATAAGTAAAATTACATATTTTACATATTAAATTATATTTTCATAATTACAACAATTTTTATAGGTAAAAAAAAATACAAAATCTCACCAGTATGCAAATCAATTAAATAAATAAAATATATACCAAAAACATGTATATTGTATATCGTTGTAGTATATCATTCACTTGTTTAAGAGATAGTTTAGTAAAATTTTAAAATAGTGAGTAGATAAAAATTATAATATTATAAGGTCACAAGTGAATAAATAGTTATAAATAATAGGTATGCTTATGTATATGAAAAATGTATCTATAAAATTTGATTTAAAATTATAAATGTCGCTCTGATTTATATTTAATCGACACATCCTAATAGATACTAGTTTGTTTTAAAAAAAAAACATTACTTATACATGATATTCGTATTTATAAAAATATTTCGAAAACGTTGCTGTATGTGCGTAACAATAATTTTATTTAAGCTGCAAATTTAAACTATAGAAAATAGCGGAAGTTAATAAATAATAATAATAATAATAATAATAATAATAATATAATATCATGTGATGTGAGTATGTTATAATTTTTATTTTTTAGAGGGGTTCCCTAGCACACTTAAATGCATTAATTTTGATATGATTATGTTTGAATTGAAAATGATATCATATTATATAATACTTAATAAACGATTAGGTACGATATAAGCTGAGTTTAAAAGTTTCAACCGATTATTTTTTTGATCAGTACATTTCAATAATATTATATAAAATGTTTAAAACTAAAATCTTCATTATACTAACCTCGACTATAATAATAAATAAAGAACTTGCTAAAAAAAATGTAAAGTTCGCAATTATTATTTAAACATTGGACGATTGTTCGATTTGTTTGCGTTCACTTAATCGATTTTCACTAAAAAGAAACTATTGAAATATATTGTGACAAACCTAAAATTCTAACTATATTGAAACGCTCGCCTAAACTGTGCTCAGAATTTATATGAAAACCGTTTGTTGACTAAGACGCGTTCGTAAAAGATAATATAAGGATATAATTTGATATCTAGCATAGATATTGATTATTATATCTCATAAAAAACAACACAAAAATAAAATAGCAACATTGTTGGCAATTTTTGGATTTTTAAAATCGACAAAACATAACAGATTACATCGTAGATTATCTATTGAAATTATAATAATATGTGTACCCGAAATATGTTATAATAATGTGTTTACCTGTTGATCAAAAATTGTACCGGAAGTAAAATGCAGGAATTCTTAGACCGTTTGTTATGGAGTTCCAACGTGTTATTATCAAAAGAATTTATTAAGTAACAGTCACTATTTTTTTAAATTTTTTTTTTTTTTTTTAATACAAGGTTATGGACAAATCAATTTATATAGAATAATTTTAGTACAAATTTTAGTAATAAGTCAGAAGAATAAGCGTATTTAATAGAAATCGCCACGGCGTTAATTCTAAAGACCCCACATGCCAAAGGCTTACTGGAGAGGCGCATAGACAGATAGGTCTGTTAAGCCGATTACGATTTAAAAGAATATGTGATAACCGCGTATTGGGGTCGACCTTCCTGGTGGAAATACTTCTTTCGGCGGACCCCACCAAACTACCTAGGCCATCGTTCACGTGTCCATCGAAACCACGTGTAGTACACGTTCCAATTAACATAAAATAACAATAAACCCTAGAGTTTCGACTTAGAGAAGTTAAAGTTTAATTGTTAAACGTGCATGGCTAGAAATCTCGCAAAACGAGTTTAAGACGAATTCATTTAGCTGGAGAAATGTAACGAGATCGTAGCGCATTGTCCGCAAAACAATAACGAATTTTATGACACGACGAAACGCGACTGCATCATAATAATACACTATAGTAAGCTCTAGGGAAATAACAAAAGAGAAAACGTTATAAATTATCAGTGGGATATGGCGATCACGATGTCCGTCACATCCGATTGTGTATGAATTAGGTACACGACGTAATCAATCGATATAAGAACAATAACGATACAATCGATTTTATACAATATATTTTTTATTTGTGAAACGATTCAAGAACGACTGTACAAGAATACAGATAGCCGATAGGAATATCATGTAACGAAAAGAAAATTTTGAAATTTTACGATCGTTTTGCAGTGTATGATAAATACTGATTATAATAATCGCGATGAGTGCAAATTAACTATTATAATATATACTGTTCATAAAAAAATGATATAATTACCTTTTTTTTTTTTTCTAAAAAAAATGAACTCGACGACAGACCAGGTGGGCTGAATAGCACTTAAAAACGTATTCACAATTCGGCGGCAGTGTAATATACAAAGTAGCTAAGATTTTTTTTTTTACAATTTGTATTGGCCTGCAGTGTTGCCAGACTCGGTAAACTAAAACGACGATCATGATAAATTTGGGAAATAAGATATCGTTAATAATAATTAATGTATAAAAGTGATATTTTCAATACGTCGTGTAGCACATTTGAATGCATATAATAATAATATTACAATAATATGATTTAATTAATAGATATTTATCTCGAAGTGTTAGAACGTAGACTTGATCGTTTGTCAAATCTTTTACGATTTCGAATATGATATATAGTTGATCCAGTCGGCGTAACGTTAAGAATGCTATCTGAGTGAGGTATGGACAAATTTTTTTCAACAAGTTTCGAACATGTGATAATATAATGGCATTTCTTGAATTGAAACTGATATCAAAATCATTTGGTTTTCATCAAGGTCGTATAATTTGGTAAATCTGTTGGACAATAATAAGCATATATTATGTTACTATGTTAGCGAAAAAATCGATAATGATATATCATATTAATCAAATTAAAAAAAAAAATCGAAGGTCTCGCTCTCCAAAAGGAGGGAGAGTTAACTAATTTTTTAAACTCGTTAAATTAAGTTAAGTTAATTCAGGAATGTTCAAGTTAAATAAAAAGTTCAACGTACCAACTTTATTAAAAAGTGTAAATGCATGATTTTTTAAAATTAAATTTAATAAAAAGTGGGAAGGTCGATTATGGACGTTCCTCTTTCATCGCTTCGGTCCTCAGATAAATTAATGGTTTATTACACTTAAGATTTGAATGCAATGATAATGCATTAGAAAATACGATACTGAGCGAAACTCAATATATTACAATATACTATACTGATAAAACATTCCAAAATTTTATAACGTGTATAAATTACCAATGTAAATATTTAAAATAAATTTCAAGTTCCTATGATCAAAATTTAAGGAATTAAACCAGTAAACCCAAAATTGCAAGTAATATTAAAAATATTTGGAAACAATTTTAGAGCTTAACGTGAACCATAATTTCTCCCAAAAAAAAACTTTTGAGCATTCTAACAATTCTACTAAGTATTCAAATTTCAAATTTTAGAAGCTTATAAAAAAAAAAAAATGTCGATTTGAAAAATATTTTGGAAATAGATTAAGTAGTATTTGAGTAAGTCTCTATACAATTTTCAAACCGTTAAACTCAAAATTTCATGTAATATTAAACATTTTTGGAAAAATTTCAAAGCTTTATACTTAGTCAGAAAATCAATCAATCGTTTCCATTTTTTTTCTCCAATGTAAAACACCTATGTTGGTACTCAAAAAAAAATTCAAGTCCCTACGATTAAAACTTAATTAGTATCATGAAATAAAAAAAAAATAATAACAGAAACCGTAACTTTGCGATTTTCCGCCGATTTTTGGTAGTTTTACCAACTAGACGCAATTTACTACCGAAAGCATACCCTATTTATGATAATTGAACCATTATTTCTACCCAAAAAAATATTTTCATACATAAAAAAAAAAAACATCTCTGTAAAATCAATACATTCTTTGCTTCGCTCAGAATCTAAAATTAATTATATTTTTTAAGTATGTACTTATCTTTCTATTTATTAGCAAATTTAAAACTACTAAATTATAAAGCTGTTGTTGTTTGTATTTTAGAAAACATATACAAAAGTAATATTACTTAACTTTTCAACTCGTTAATTCTGAAACCCCACTAAAGAAGGCTTCAATTCTTGAATATGTAAGTACCTAATACCTTACTCTGTTTGAAAATGACACAAATTGATTCGAAATTATAATTAATAACTTGTATTTTAACTTGATATATTAAATTTAATTCAAACTAGGTACTGTTTTTATAGTAATTTCATACCTATATTAAAAATTCCGTAAAAACATACAGTTATTTATAATTAAATAATATCATAACTTAAATATTTGATTTACTATATAGGTACATTAATATTAATAATGATATTTTAAATATTAGATAAACTTTGTAGATTTATCATGCAGATACGATAACAAACGATTAGGATTAAATGAGTCGTAATAACTAAAATTGAAACGATTTCTAATTCGTTTTATTATACCTATACGCAATTAACACGTTTTGTTTTTTCGCGAATAACACGTTTCGCGCAGACAATATTTCGATTTCCCATCTAAAACATGTTTTTTATTACAATAAAATTAGTAATATTCAGTAGACATTCAAATATAGCGTAATTAATGTTTGTGTAATACTATAATATATTATTTATTTATTTATTATCATTTTTCAACGGATAAATGTCCATTTACAAAATAGTGATATAAATAACAGATATATTAATCAATTTAGGAACTAGATTATAAAATATATATATATTTATCAATGGATAATTTCTCCATTTGTGCATTGTTCAGTCATTAGTATAACTACAGACTGTATTATTTAATTATTAATTTTAGTAGATAATATATGCTAAAAGGAGAAAATCGATTATAAAAAACACAATGTTTAAAGTCTTATGTGAAATTATATTATTCTAAAATAGGCGTTATTAATATTATTATGTAATTTTATTGACTGTAATTTTAAATAAAATAAAATAGGTAGTCAGTGTAAAATTCATGTAAAACTGCATGTCCACACCTAACAAACATTTAATAAACGTTCGCCGAAATATCTAACCTGGGCTCCCCTGCCTACAAATAACGTTAAAAAGTAATTTAAATAATTTAAATATAAATATATATACATACTCACTTTGGCGTAAACTGGTAGTAGGGAGGAGAGGCGACTACCTTCTTAAATAAACTTGAGAAAAGCATTGTTACTATTGATTTTTAAACGGTTTTTAAAATTATAATAACTATTTAAACTCTAGAGAAAAAAATATTAGCAGAGCTATAGAATTATTAAAATAATATATCATAATTTGATTATCTATTAATATTATTGATAACTGCTATTTTATAATTCTTGCTATATTAATAATGAACAATAATTAATATATTATACAACAAACTATAACATTAGCAGTGTGGCGCAGCGGTTCTTAAATAGTCGTCCACGATCCCTAGGAATCCGCGACACTCATACCGGATCTGTGGCACTATATGAATGGTTAATATTAAATTTCGATGCATAATAAAGTTATTGTTTCTTTTTTTCTATCTCTGTTTGGGCATTTAAAACCATACCGCTAAATATTAAACTTTCAATCTGCCCTTGTCTTCTGATGCTTCTCTCCAACTGACTTCTGGTTCTATTTCTTTAACGATCTTTTCTTTATACAGTCTTTTTTGGTGTCCCTAACGGTTTTTTCTCATTTGTATTTCTTCAATCGGCCTTTTAACAATACATCTTTGTTTACGCCATGGCCTGCCCACATTAGTCTTCCCTTAGCAATCTTTCTAACTATATATTAGGCCTCTGAAAAATCCTTCGGAGTTAATCATTATGTAATACTCTCCACTCTTTAGTTCGACTTTATTGATCACTGAGCCATACATTTTTTGTAGAATTTTTCTTTCAAACATTACAAATCTCAATTCTTCTGTTTTCCCAGTGCCCACGTTTCAACCACGTATAAGACAATCGGTCTTAGTAATGTCATATACATCTTTATTTTTAAGATTTAGGATAAGATCCTAGATTTCAGGACTTTTTCAAACCCATAATATCCTTTATTTACTTGTTGTATTCTGGACGGCACCTCTGTCTTAACGTCATCCTGAGTTATAATAACCTACATTATTCTGAGTTATAATCGATCCCAGGTATCCCATGTTCTTCAACTCCAATGTGTTGTTCTTGACCATAGTTCTTATTTTTTCGACTAATCATTAGGCATGATCATAACTAGAATTAAATAATTAGGGGGGGCTATTATTTCTTATTTTTATAAATGAAAAGCCAAAAAAATATTCTTTCAAGGGATTTGGTATACTTTTCAAGGGGTCTAGATCTAGAAACATTTTTAAGGGGGCCAAGCCGTCATCATTAACAGTAAGACTCACTTTATTCGCCGTATTATAAGTTTATTTCCTAGACGTTTTATGATATCTATATTTACTTCAAGAAAAGCAATTACGCTAAAAATCCTATTGGAGTTTGACCTAGAGTAACTAGAGTAACTTTTTCTGAAAAGTTCATTCATTTACGTTAAAATTTATATTAAGTAAAATAAAAATAATTAATAGGTACAATGTATATTTTAATAATATTTACTATTAGATTAATTTGTAATATAAAACAAATATAATATATTGGTTATGGTAAAATTAAGAGAGGTCTATATATTAATTATATGAAGGATATTCAAAAGAAAAATATTAAGGGGGTCTCTGGTTTAAAATAGGCCTTCATCAGGGAACCGCGAACTAAAAAGTTTAAGAACTGCTGGTATAGCGTATTGATAGTGTGGGAATAACGTACATATCACAGAATAATAATTATTATACTATATTAATCTACTCAAAGAGAGATGACTTCAATTACAATAATTTATTTTAATTTTAATTTAAATATAGTTTTTAATAATTAAAAAAAAGTGGGAAGGTCGATTGTGGACATTACTCCTTCGTCCCTTCGGTCCTCGAAGAAATTAGTGGTTTATTATAATTATTAAGATTTGAATGCAATGATATTGCATTAGAAAATACGATTCTGAGCGAATCTCAATATATTATACTTATATGCAATATATTATACTTATAATGCATTCCAAAATTTACCACAAATGTAAATTACAGATGTAAATTTATTAAATTTCATGATAAAAATTGTCAGACACGATTTTCAAAATATTTTGTAAATAGATTAAATAGTATAAAGTAGGCTTCTATAAAAAATTCATACCGTTAAATCAAAAATTGTAGGTGATATTAAATATTTTTGGAAAATATTCAAAGTTCTCAAGGAAAAACTTTTGGGAAATTTGAAAAATAAGCTAAATAAAGTACCAACTAGATGAATTTGGTACGGAAAAGGTACCCTATTTGTGGTCATCGGACTATTATTTTTACCCGAAAAAATGTTTTCATAGATCAGAAAACAAAAAATAATAAAAAGCCTATAAAAAAAAATTGTCAGTCACGATTTTCAAAATATTTTGTAAAATGATTAAGTAGTATATTATTAGGCTTCTGTAAAAATTTCAAATCGATAAACCCAAAATTGAAGGTAATATTCATTTTTTGTCAAAAATCTCATAGCTCTATATTTTGCCAAATAATCAACTAATCTGTTTCAAAATTTTACCACACTTGTATATTGCCAATATTATTATTCAAAAAAATTTACAATCAAAACTTAATTAGTTATCACGAAATAAAAAATAAAAAATGACGAAAATCGTAATTTTGCCAATTTTTTGGTAGTTTTTCTTCCCTTAGGGAAAAACTTATTAGAAAGTCGAAAAATGAGCTTTATAAAGTATCAAGGGGACACAATTTGCTACCGAAAGCATACCCCACTTGTGATAATCGGACAATTATTTCTATCCAAAAAAATGTTTTCATACATAAAAAAAAAAAAAACATCATTGTAGAAACAATACATTCCTCGCTCCGCTCAGAATCCAAATTTTAGATATGTCTAGTTTTACGATATAATACGAACTAACCGGTAGGTATTTATATTTGAAATAATGAAAGAATATTATATTTTCATTAACTTCAAAAAATCATTAAAAATAAATGAAAACACTTTAAAAAATTTTAATATCAAAATTTTTTTTTTAAATACAAATCTATAAAATGGCTATTTTGAATTAAAAAAAAAGATAAAAAAATATTTTTTAAATTTTTTTATTTAGAAACAAAAATTAAAATAAATATACCCTAATGTAGCGCCGGGATATAATAATAATTTTAAAAAAATTTAAACAAATATAACATAGAACCAGAATTATTTAATTTGTCAAATCCTCAAGGCTCATCCTGTATATAATATATTATATTAAGTAATATAAAAAATTTTTATCGACGTAAAATGTTTTGAAAATAAATTTAAATCATTTCTAATCGATAATATAGATAAAACAGTTGTATTTATCAGTTACAACCTTAAACATTATAAAGAGTGATCAGAATTTTGCGTTACAAATATCACATTATATTACATTTTTAGACTCCTAAAAATTTACAATTTATAAAAACACAAACCTTAACAACCTTCCCAGTGTGATGGGAAATATTTTCTTTTTCAAAATTATCTGAAATGATCCAAATAGTGAAATAATCCGTTAAATTTTAACACAAAATAACAATATTTAATAACTTTAAAAGAAGAATATCAATAATTATAAAAAATTATAAATCGACAATAATAATATTGTTCATCATAATATTATTCAGACCTATTATAATAATATAATGAATACAGAGTGTTACAAAAACAATAGATATGATATTTAATTCGTGTGAAACACGTCCCCTGTGACGCGTGCGTCACAATTTTAAATCACTCTGTATAATTGTTTTTTTTTTTTTAATAAATGTTTAAATCGTAGGTACTCATAAATTAAATTAAAAATTAAAACACGACATTTGTAATGTCACATTGTTTATTTCTATTATTAGTACCTATCCCACATAGCCATGTAGGGGAGATTATAAACGTGAACACAATGTTGTCCTTACATTATAATTTTTACATTTTAGTGTGTCGCTCGCAGTATTTTAATTTTCAAGCGTTTAGCTGTATAGTTTATTACGTATTTAAATTGATCGTTATATTTAGCGACTTGCGTTAATTATTTGCAAAATTGTTACACGTATAATATAGGTGCACACCCGGGATGGTGAACATTTGAAACTTTTAAAAACAGACGATTCAAGTAAGACAACACGAATATTTATGATTGGGAAAGAGGACTTGTAGCTAAAAAGTATAAGACCATAAAATAATCAAGCATATGTATGCACATATAAACCGAAAATAGAAACAAAAAATAATTTTTAACGATATTTGTTAATTATTTACTAGATCCAAAGTTTTAATAAATTCTATGAATTCAAAATTTATAAAATATTACGATTTAATTATTTTTAAAGAAGATTTTTCTTCTTTTTATGAAACTTTCTTTTTATAACTAATAAAATATGCAACAAATATCTACAAAATAAAAAAAACAAAATATGCATTCAAGATATATGCGAAATAAAATTGCATATCGCATGTATTTCGTTCAAACATAAGACGAACTAAATTTTTAGTTTATTATACATCTATTTTTGTGATTGTGAAAAATAAATATGCAAATTCTACAAGTCCTTTACCATATTTATGATTTTAAAATACATTTACAATACGATTTATAGGTTTCTTTACACTCAAAAAAAGAAACCATAAAGACACCACTAAAGTATACAACATGAACTTTTATAGAATATTCGCATAATATACATAATATATATATAATTTTGATGTCGTTCATAGGCAAGATATATTAGGCAAATATACTAAATAATTAATATCATAAATATTATTTTTTTTTACACCAAACACATCTTATTTAACTTAATTGTATGAAATTTAAAATTAATACAGGTTTCTACGAATAACGCATATGCATTATTAATATTTTTTTAATCTGGAAATACATCAACTACGACTATCCTTTACAATCGTAACGACGCTTTGTGAAAAACGATATGATAACATAGTGTCATTAAAAAATATCAACTGATTGTTTTGTTTAGACTGATAAAATTATTTTCAAGCATTAATCAATTATCAAAATAGTTTACATTTTTTTAGGTTTTAGTTACATTAAATAAAATTAATTTTACATTAATAAATATCATTACCTACCTATTAACCTATATTATTATCATGTAATGATTAACACGTATAGAAAAGCGAATAAAATAAAAACGTACACCTATATTATTGTATATTAAGCACTCTACAAAATAAAATGGATTGTATATAGAGGTCGGCGAGGTTGCAAAATATAATTTAGTAAATACAGTATTAAAATGTAACACTATTAGAGTTGAGTAAAAATTATGAAAATTTGTTTAATATGTCGAATATCCTAAATTATAGATACTGATGAAGTATACAATAATCTCTAGTAAGCATATTTCGATATAATACTTAAAAAAATTTAATCTGAGTTAGAACTGAGTTGAAATTTACAATTTTGACATTTTACTTGAGGTTTGGTAATTTATTAAAATGTTATTCTTTATTATTTACCTAGATATATTTATAAAAATTTTGATTCATATAGTTCTATGTCTGCAAACTGATTACTAATTTGTTTTTAAGAATATACTAAAAAATATTCTTTGAATGATTTTCGATTACATAAAAAATGACCAATTTGCACATTAGACCAATATTAAAGCTTTAACAGAAATAGACTATAATAATTATTTCGTTAAAAATAGTTTATTCATTATTCATTACATGATTATGTTATTTAAATAGGTCTTTATAATGTTTAATATTGAAATTGTTATAGAAATTATTATGAAATACAATCAGTTATTAGGTTATTATTAATTGATAATTATATTAATATTGTCCATTGTAATAATATATGACAATTATAGTAATCTTATCATAATAAAATCATTAAAAAATTGACTATAGAACAAGCGATTGGATTTTAGCTCAGGCTACATCAAATAATATAAATAGAATATTATATTATAGATAAATAAAATGACATAATATTAACGATTTTTTAATAAAATGGTAACTTATTGGTAAAATATATTAATTGATATTAATATGTATTATTAGTACCTATACAATAGTTTTATAATATTATAGAATAATAGTTTTTTATTTATGTTTCTTAATGTTTAGTTATTAATATGATTAACATAAAAAATTATATAAAATAATCTAAGTAAATTAAGCATATTAATCAAAACACTAAAATACGTTGATAATAGGTTATCGTATTTTAGAATATTTGATAACAATATTGTTCCAACCGAATTAAAATTATTGACTTATTATAGCGTTATTTTATTTTGTGTCTACATAACGTCAATACTATACATTCTAATTTTTTTAAGAAACGCATGGAAAGAAGTAAGTAAACAATTTTATTTTTAAGCATTTTCAGTTTTATCACAATAATTTGTTTTATAAACTGTAAATACGATTACTGAAGTTCAATTAGATATCGATTTCAATTATAATTTAAAAATGTATGATTATTATTGTAAAGTAAATAATAATAGGAACATTAGGTTTATTAGGTGATAATATTTCTCGTAAATCACAAATTATGAGCAATTTAATGAAGAAAATTATATAGTTCGTTTTTATTATCGACATTTGGAATAGACATTAAATATAACTGTTATACTTATTAATTTATAATTTAAAATCCATATACGTCATGCGATTAAAATTTGTGTTATTATAAAATCTCTTATCAAATATTAACAAATATTACCTACCTGTTACCTATTGGTTAGTAAAAGTAAAAATTAGTAATATATGACGTTATCATTGTAGGTATCTATATTATAATTACTAATTAAATATACATATTTGTTTTTTATCTACTATTTATCAATATGCATAGACAAGAATCACAAGTGTATAACATTTACCTAATTGAATAGTTTAGAATTTGTATGTTTAATTAGACTTACACGTAAAACATATTTAAGAATGCTGTCTAAAATAAACACAATTTTCTAATTATCTATTCAATTTTTTTAGAATTTTATATTTAAAAAATTGTTTATTATCTGTACTCTATCAGTAAAGATAAACCATGTTTTTTTGCATATATTTTATTGTTTATTTATTAAAGAATTGCCAGTAGGTAACAATACTAGCAACTATATTAGGTACATAATCACTTATCAGTATAAGGTTACTTTTATAAGATAACCATAATACCGACTAATTAATTACAACAACTTGATTTCATTTATGCGATTACGAAAAAAATAAATATTATTAACAATTTAAAATTATCAAGGTTAGGAAAGTATACTATTTTTAACTCGTTATGTTAGGTTATTCTAGAAATATGTTATAAATATGTTACGTTTAAATAAGATATAATTAAAAATAATTTTTAATTGTTAACTATTAAATAGTTAATAAATGTAATTTGTATCGTATTTTTTAAAGTATATATCTTTTTATGCTGAACAATTTTAAATAATAAAAATAGAAAAGTGTGGTTGTTAAAAGTTAAAATAAATTTAAAAACATTTTATTTTTTATAAAAGTACAATATTTAACTAAACCTCATAAAAAATAATATTTTTGAACAAAAAATTTAATTCGTTTAGTTTAAGTTAATATAAATAAATAACTAAGTAACTCATTGTATAACTTAATTAAAATTAACTTAACTTTAACTTTTTAACACATTAATGACCAGTCTTAAAAGTCAATAAAAACTGACTTTATACGACCTAATGTTATATATTTATAATTCGACATATCGTCGTATAAAAAAATACTATGAAGGAGGCCATATGTTCTCCGACATCCCCTTGGCATATACTTATTCTTGTTTTTAGGAGACCATATTAATTCCAAGACTTCATTAGTACTTTTGATTTACAAGTTACAATAATTATATGAATGTTTTAATTTAGAAATGACGTATTGTTTGTTCTTTATAGACTTGTTTAACGACTGGCATAACCATTGCATTTATTGTACGTACTTATACTGATGCAGATCAAACCAATACAAAATAATTCGCTTGTATAGTTATTGGCGATTGTTTCAACGGATTTCAACATGTCGAGTCAGCCAGAACTTCTCGACAACAATGAGGTGCGTATACGAGGAACATTTGGTAATTATTTTGATATAAATTTACTATAAAACGATCTGAAAAAAAAAATGATGAGTATTTCAATTTTGTTTACGATACTTTCAAGTTTAAACGTGTTTCATGAACTACTATTATAATCACGAACTTTTTATTGATTTTATGTGCCTTTTTTACGTTTTTGGCGTATATTTTAAATTTTTAGGAAACCTATTTATCGTGATAATATAATAGTAAAATATATCCTACAATAACATAAAAATATTTATATTTTATTAATTTTGTACAATATGTCAGATAATTCGATAATGATATAATTTTTACATAAAATGTTTAATTTTTATTTTATAAAATCTGTGAAGTAAAAGTTACCACTGACAAGTAGTTCATAGTTTTTCAGCATAATTTATAAATAAATACAAAAGTTACAATAATAGATTTTTTTTTTTTAAATTTAAATTTGTATGTAAAAATATTTTAATGTCATAGTTATTATGTTTTTATATATTTTAAAAATTAAAAAAAAAATTTAATGATCATTTTAAAGATTTTAGGTCATTGCAATCTGATACCTAAAAAACATTCAATAAAATTGTAAATTTTTATTCTTTTCTATATTGACTTTAATATTATTACCTATACTTTTTACCGAATCATCGAAATGTATCATACTAAAATGCATACTAAATGAAAACTACATTTTTATTATCCCAAATAAATTATAAATGTTTATTAAGTGGCATATATATCTTTCATCACTCGTTTTACTGAAATAAAACAACAATGCTGCACTGGACAGGTAGTATAATTTATTATTATGTTTTTGAAATTCAAACAAAGTGAAAATCTTAATATTGGTCTCGTTAGCATAAAACTGTAAAACAGTAAAATACAGCATAATATTATATATTTTATAGACAGGATCATTTTCAGCAAAAATGACACAATTAGTTGTCATGCATGATATTAAATAAAAATCTTTGATTTCTCTTTCCAGCAATATTTGTATATAACTTTTTAATTGAACTGAATTAATAATTAACTACAACCATTCTGCAATAAATAATCAATTAATCTTACAATTACAATAATTGAAATGGTATACGAATTAATTATATTTATAACTTGTTCTAAACATGATTACGTTTTTCAATAACACTGCAAGAATTAATATTATGTTAAAATTATTGATGGCTATTTTTATAATATTTTTAATTTTTATAGCGTCTAGTTATTTTTTAGGATACACTTATTATTATCCAATAGTAACTACCTAGTTATAGTAGTCGTTTTCTAGGTAATTTTATATAATTAAATATGATTATATTTACCAAAGAATAAATATGATTACTGACAATTAAAGTTTATTAAGTTTAAATAACTGTTTATAATATAAATAAATAAAATACCAATCTAGTTCAATGATTTTTAAATATTGTGATAAAAATAATACAGCTGTGGTCATGTTTAGTACCTACATATAATAATTACAATATAAAATATTTCCTTCTATACATATCCACAAGTTTTTTTTCCTTTACATAATTGGTATCTTAATTTAAAGTGATTTCAATAATATTCATCATTCTGTTTTGTTTTAATTTTTTACGTGTAGTATTAATTATTCTATATTTTAATGCAATTAATTTTAAGTGTATTAATTATAAAAATTTAATAAACTGCGTTTTTAAAATTATATTATAATCATATAATAATTATAAAATGTTTTAATATGCAATAAAATAAAACTAATAGAGTATTTGTAAACAGTTAATCTGTAAGCAGAGAGACAGAAGGGGATAGAAAAGACATACGCATTATTATTATATTTGACTGGGTATTAACGAGTTACTTCCTTATTTAATAATACATTTTATTTTAACGAGTTTAATTTTTCCAAAAGTACCAAGTTATTTTTCAATTAAATAATTTACTTTTATGGAAAATAAAACGTTTTTTATATTTAATTTAAATTACAACAATAACAGTTTTATATTTTAATAAATTTAAATTTGTCAATATTAGGTATGTATACATTTTAGATTTTGAGAGAACAGAAGAGAGGAATGTATTGGTTTTGATTTAAAGTGTGTGTTTTTTTTAAATTTTTATGTCTGAAGACACTTTTTGCGTAGAAACAATAAGATAGAAATAACTTAATGTTAGCTATGTTACATTAATTTTATTTTTACTACTCTAATAAGTTAACTAAAATTAATAATAACATTTAACTTTGTATTTAACTAAAACATTTATGGAATAACGTAATAATAATAACGAGTTAAAAAAGTTACTAAACTTGCTCAAACTTTAATATTATTTAATATTTAACAATATTATGTTATTATATCGTTACATCGTTACACTAAGTGTTCGCGTGTAAGGTACCAATTTATGTTATAATTTATTAAAATAGAGAGAATAAAAGATAAAATTAAATATACCTAATCAAAATAATAAAGACACGATAACAAAATATTATATTGTGGTAACTAACCAGTTACTTGGTTCGCGTTGTTCATATAATATGTACCAATTTAATAAATAAATAAAATTATATTATTATTAACATATCGTCTGCAATTTGCAATAAACTTCAGAAAATAATGTTATTTATTCTACGTGAAACATATAATATTATTATTAAAAACTATGTACCTACGAGTGTACAAACTTTCCCGCCGATGATTTACAGAAAATTTATAAAGTTATCGACTTGAGAAGCGACACGGTGACAAGACCGGACGTCCGAATGAGACAAGCCATGTTCGACGCGGAAGTCGGTGACGACGGTTACGGAGAGGATCCGACCATCAATCGTTAGTATTTAAAATTTTGAACCGAATTTATATGATTTATTTTTGTTTCTATAAAATGTCATTTAATACGGTTTGCGTTATTGATATTTGTGTTTATTGTAAATTATAAAAAAAAAAAACAATATTTTTAAAATAAAAAACCTTGGGTTTGCTCGTTTGAACTTAACCCACAAACCTTTAAATGTCTAAACCAATTTAACGGCATCGAAAGCATGATGCTAACAATGGGCTTAAAATAAATCATAAACGAAACAAATGATTGTCAAAATTGCTATCCGATTATGTATTTCTATGTAAATATTAAGACGGTTTTTTAAAATAAATATGTTATAAAATTGACTTTTTATCATTTTTAAAATACGAATTAAAAAAAAAAAAAAACGAGCTTTTAAGTATAAAATGATAGTTAAGAAAATCAAAAATGTAAGTTGAGTTTTAAATACGTTTGATGAATATTGAAAGAGAAAATTTTAAATAAATTTTTGAATAAATATTAAAACATTAAAATAGTACCTTTTTTCTCTATAAATTAATATATTCAAGCTAAGCTATAAGTAAGACGATTACAATGTTTTGATCAAACGTAAAATATTTTGGAAGAATTTTACATTATGGTGATTTTATAGTGCTTATATATAGATTTTATTGTATTGTATATTTTCTTAATACTTACAGTACATTTTGTTTAATAAATTAGTTTTAGAAGAAAAGACATCGAAAATTTTAGGTAAGGAAGCAGCGTTATTTTTACCAAGCGGACTCATGGGAAATCTTATTGCAAGTAACTATAATATGAATATATGCGTATTTATAATTTATATTTTTAATATAGCTAAATTTAAAAGTTATTAAAAGAACAAAAATATTTAAAATTTAAAAACAGAAAATTGTAACAATATCTATCTACCTAATAAACTTAAAAAATATATGATATGAAAAATTTAATTTTAATTACGTTAAGAAGATAAAACATAAATTAATTATAAAACTTAATATTTTAAAGGGCCCCGTATTAAACGTGTTTAATAAACACATTATCTCTTTTTACAAAATTTTAATTAAAATTGAAAACCTTTAAATGAAAAATCTGTTAATAACTTAAAACATAAATTATATTAAAAATTAAAATTAATCTAACTTCAAATAAAAAAAAAAAATGTAATTTTAAGAAAAATATATAGTACAAGTGTGTTTGAAATATATGTATACAATATATTATCTGTTGACAAAATTAACGAGTACAATAATATTGTAATAATATGGTGTGTGTTGTTAAATTATCGTCTAGAGGACTAGAACGTATGATAATCTATTATTAAAATATTATAATTAATTTGGATTAAATATTATGAACACTCTATATTTTGTGATTAAATAAATAAATATTGAATTACAATTTATTTTTTTATTGTTTTTAATCATTATAATTCACATTATTATTATATGTGATGTAAATATACTTACTAGGTAATAAAAGTACAGCCAATAACTATTAACTTAATTTGTTTTAAATTATAAACGTTTGATTTATAGTAGGTATAATATACATTTTTAAAATCATAAAGTATTTTATTTCAAATGAAATTTTATATAAAATGAACATAAAAGATAAAACTATATATGGGGTGGTCAGAATTCAATGAATGTTGCAGAAATTCAATTTTCAGTAGAAAAAATAGTTCTTTAATTTAATATAATTAATTTCAATCACCTTAATTATAAAGTTCAATCCATCAACATTATATTTATAGCCTTTTAAATATTCAAGTACACCTGAATAAGCAAGATTTTTTTATGTTAAATATTTTTACGGTCACAAACATTATTTATATATATTTTATTATAAGTAGTTATTGTTTTTGCGGTAGTTTCATTTAAAATTTTATGGGAATGAATGGAGATTTTAAAATTTATCGATCCACAAAAATCGATATTATTTCAAATTAAAAATGTGTATATTTCACAGTGATGGTTCATTCGAATCAACGTGGTGGTGAAGTAATAGTTGGTCATAAAAGTCATATATTACTATGGGAACAAGGTGGAGCTTCGCAGGTTATATTTTATCCTTACACATATCTACTATAATAATTACCGTATTTATAATATTTCTGGGCAAAATAACAACTATTATGTTATGAATACAGATCGCTGGATTGCAACTGCGAGAAGTCCGAAACTTATCGGATGGTACGTTGGATATGACAGAACTTCGAGAAAAACTACGACCAGAAAATCCAGATCCACACGAACCAATTACGTCGCTAGTGTGTATAGAAAACACTCACAACTATTGTGGCGGAACCGTATTGTCTATTGAATGGATTAACCAGGTAATACAAATTTCCAAAATATTTATTATATTTCAATATTTTAATAAAATATCTACTTTGAAAATTAAAACCTATACAATATTGATGACTGATTTACATGTTAAACGTTCGATCGAAAAAAAAAAAAATTATTCGGGTAAATATAAAATTAATAAAATATAAGTTACCTATACGAATTTTTTATATATACGTTTTATTTTATTACTAAATAACTTCATATTTTAAAAATATAGCTAAAATAATTGAACACTTTAAATAAGTAAGTATTTAAGTTACGAGTAACTATGGATATGTATAATTTCTTGAGGCCGTCTCATCTATCAAATCACACCTACGCATATCTTATACTGTGATTTTTATGTTGAACTTATAATTTAAATACTTATTGTACGATTTAAATAGAGATACAGTTTCTGTGTTCTTTTGTTGCATCTTTGTAAAATATTATATTATGACAATAAAATTATATTTAAGTTTAAGTTGGTGTTTTAAGATTTTTTAAAAATGTTGATAGCTTTAATAATATATACTCGTATCATTGCCAGATGATATTTTACTAATAACTCAATAGGAACATCAGAAGTGATCCTATCTGAAAATCTAATGAAAAAAATTGTTTATACTCTAACTTTAACTTAACGCTGATTTTACTATATGTCATATTTTATAATTTGTATATTGAGCTGGTGTACTAATTTAATTAGTTTAATTTATTATGTTATTATTATATGTGTGCGTATTTGTACGTTTTATATGATTTTATAGTTAAGCGAATATCTGAAAGATAAAAACATCCCTTTGCATATGGACGGGGCGAGAGTGTTTAATGCAGCTGTACATCTCGAAGTACCCGTCAGTCGCATAGTGGAGAATTGCGATTCGGTGACATTTTGTCTGAGCAAAGGTCTCGGAGCACCTGTTGGTTCCGTTTTGGCAGGCAAGAAATCGTTTATCTTAAAGTAATTGAAACAATAAACATTTGTAAAATATAATCTGTATAATACGATTATATATATAATATAACCTACGAGCTATGTGAATTGAAAGAATATGATGAATTGGAACTTTTTAATTTTTTAATAAATATAAATGTTATATTCCTCATGATACGCATCATTTACCTAATATCGCAGACATAAACTTGGAACTTACCTTCAAATGACCTATTGGAAATTATTTGGATTCCTTCTTTACCAATTCTCGACTAAGTATATAATGTATATATTATGAAATTAATAATAATTATAATAAATGTATATAATTTAATATGTAGTACCTAAAAATTATCACTGATAGATACATTATCATATTTATTATCTTCTTTATACAATTATTTAACTATTTTTTAATAACTTTGAATTTAAAATATTGTTCATATGGCACTACCCGTAATTCAAATAGAATACTAGATTTTGGCATATTTTCTAATATGAATAGGTAAATTTGTATAACGAAAACGGTGGAGGTGTATGCGATTATTATATGTAATCCCTACAATTTATTATTTAAACAATATGATTTTTTTATCACTCTGTAAAGCTTTCGATTTGGTCACAAACCATAGTCTCTTCCCTATATAATTACATTTTTTTGTATTTTTATAAATTGTCTTAGCTATTAAATGAAGCAGTTTATGCGATATCACCATCGTAATCTTTTCTTTTTTTGTTCTCGTATATCAGATATTATAATATATATACTCCTATATAATATGTTTCCCGAAATTAACTCGACTCCCGTTTGCACCAATGTTATCATTGGCATATCGTACTTTATATTTTATATAAAGTGTTAGTTTTTATAAAATTATATTTTTATTAATTTATCGTTTACTGTTATTCACTCTCTAGTTGTATTCCCACCCACATAATAATATTATCATAATTACGACGATATCCGTTTGATAATATGTATAATGTAACGTACGTTTTTGTACTGCACAGGGCCAGACGGGCGAGGAAAATTTTGGGCGGATCGATGCGACAAGCCGGAATCGTTGCCGCTGCTGGACTGTACGCTTTGGACAATTGTGTGACAAGACTCGCCGAAGATCATAGTAATGCAAAGAAAATCGCATACGGTACAATATTTATCGATTAAATATAATTGTGAATAATAATAATTATAATAAGCGTTTAAACATACAAATTGTTCCGATAACACATTACAAAAATAATGGAGATAACGTTGAAATCATATACACGTATATAACTCTGCGACAAAATTTAGAAGCTTTAATATTATTAATTTTCTTTAACTTTCGGGTTTCGTACGAGTCCAATATTTCTATACTATATTAATATAAAACACATAATATACATATTATACATGTTTAACTTAAACATACTATATAGAGATTATAAACTATAGGATAATTTTTTTTAACATATCTCTGAAAATACAAATAATGTATTACCTACTACAGGTTTATTTCTGAAAAAAATTATTAGCATTTATTCTTTACCACTACCGAAATCACTGTGTGTGCAAGGTATGCAATTCTAACTCTTAGGACCTATAAATCCAAAATCTAAAATTGAAAATTGTCTGTTTAAATATTTTTTTCACCTTTTCGCGCTCTAAATATTTTTTTATTTCATGTTATAGGCATAATTATTAATTAGTCGAGCATAAATAGAGGATAATAATATTTATTTGGGGCTTCCAAATTAAAAAAAATTGTACACGAGTCTCAAAATTAATAGTTACGGTAATGACCATCACCTCGCAATTGCATTTAGTAAAACAGAAAAACAAAACTTAATTTTCATATAGTAACAAATACCTAATGTAATTTTAATAATATTTGTTATGAATACATGTTGGTTTTTTAATGGATCTAACATTTAATATTAATGGAAATAATATTCTAAATTATTCTGTAATTTCTTACTTAACAACTTATAGCCATTCACGAGACGGGCAGTCGCCATGTGACTATCAACTTGGATGCGTTAGCCACGAACATACTGTTGGTGAACATAAACTCGCCGGTGTTCCAAGCCAATTTTTTTGTTTCTGAATTATCGAAGGTATATAATATTATAACATTTTTAATAAAAGTATAATTAATACACATTTTAACAGTATAAACGTATCCAATCGAACTGAGTCTAAAGTTTAAACATGTTATTGTTAAGTGTACATATTTTCTTTTTCAACAAAACGCCAAACGCCTATATATTATAATTTATAATGTATATAATATTATACCTAGGTATACTTAACTAATTCTCAAATAATGCAGAGTAGTATATTTACTCTTAAATTTGTATTTTATATAAATGGTAGGGATCTAAATTATAAAAGTACACCAAAATCTATAATCATGAAAAACAAATTAATTATTACAGTATAGAATAAAAAGTAATCTTCATTTGGTCGTTTTTATACGCCAAATGCTATTAAAGAATAATATGGAATAAAGAGCAAAATTGTTATGTTATGTTATCGAAACAAGCAAATTTTGCTTTTTTTAATATTTAAATCGACAAACGTAAAGACCTGTGTCCAATATTATTACCATGGTATTGTGTTAATAATATTAACAGAATTCTAATTATATGGATCTTCCCATATTCATATCCGACGGCGCCAGAATTTTTTTCCTTGGGGGGCGGTAAAGGGCAAGCAATTTTTTTGATTTTATTATTTCCCGATTGCTTAATGTATAGTTCTATTTTTATCATAGGCAATGACAATAATGAAAAAGTCATTGTAAGTAATGTTATTATAATGGTCGGTGAACGTATACAGCATTCTCGTCGGATTGGCGACACAATATTATCTGCTTCGAAGTAGAAACGGAGATGACTGAGGGGTTACGTTTATTTACTGCAACTCACACTAATAATAATATACGACTAACACAAAAATCATAGGTGGTGGCGAAAAGATTAAAAATTGCCTAAATTTTACTCCTTATTCAATAAGCTCGAGCAGGCCCCTAAATATGATTATTTACTCTCTTCAATTACTCGGACCATGTTATACAACGATAAATTTCTGTGAGAACTGGGGGGGGGGGGGGGCGAAAGAAGGACAAGAACCTAGCCGGGGGGGGGGCGACTGTCCACCCTCGCACCCCCTTGGCGCCGTCCCTGTCTGATAGTCTTTCAAAATGTATGATGTATGAAGGAAATTTTGATTATTATACATTTTAATATGGATGAGAATAATATTAAATGATGTTTTTTTCATTCATCCACTACAGGTCCCCGTCGTCAATAACCTGAACGAGATACAATCAACGGTTGTAAAGATATCGCAGATAGACGATACTAGCGTGAGGATAGTGTTGCACAAAAACATCACTGATAAAGAAGTGAACATTGCCATCGATAAAATAAAATACGTCATTGGAAAAATCGATTTATTCAGTAGACAGTAAATGTACTTAAACGACCGCTTGTTATATTTTCATCTAGAAATTACTCGATTTGCGGATTCAGATAAGTTATATGTATAAATAAAATGTCAAAATTGTGAAAATCGTTAGGAAAAAAAATAAACAATATTTATATTTAGTACTTACATGGAGAAATAGAGAACTAAACAGTTTAACAGTCCTATGCAATCAAACTTCTTGAACCCTTTTCTTTTGTATAATACAATAACTGTAACCAACAAGTGTTTGGTATTTAATAGTAATATAATAATATGACTAAATCATTATCGGAGGTGATATCAAACGTAATATACTATTTTCAAATTTCTTATAATATTTAAAAAAACCCGGCCCATGGGGGGCGACCTTCATGGTCACTCCCCTGGATACGCCACTGACTAATGGTGCAATAAAAATATTAAAAAATTATAGAATATCACTCATCGTCTGTGCAAGAGTTCTGTATTAAAAAAAAATTGTTTGAAATCAAAAAAACCGATATTTTATTTAAAAAAATTGTTTGCTTGTATTTAAAAAAATATTATGATAAATATTGTAATTATAGAGTATACAACTACGATATATATTGTGTATAATGTTAGGGTAATTACGACTTACCAAATTACCAATGTATGATTAGTTTAATAATTTCTGTACGGACGTTTGCACGTAAGTATTATTGATAATTAAAGACTTATATTATAATAAATTATGTTATTTTATAAGACAATTACATGCAATAATATGATTTTCACCAATCATTATTAAAAATAATGTACCTAATATTGCAGTAGCAACACCGCCAATACAGTTCACATAAAGCGCAATATTTACATAAGATACAAACAGTAATTGAATTTTGTAGGAGCACAAGGAAAATAGTACCTTATGAAAGAGTCTTATGAAACTTTGCATAATAAATTTCTTGGAAAACATGTTAACCGACCTGGAGCTCATAGAGTAGTAAAAACAATAGAAATAGATGAAATAGCTTATTTAACAGCCACTATGAAATTTAGTCAATAGGGCTTTCTTCTAACATTAATGTTAGTACTTAGCTAAAATTATGTATATGTTGAGAGATTATAACACAGAATAATTATTTAAAAAAAAAATAAAGTATTGCATCATGTATATTTCTACATCGTGTAGAAATTAAATGTTTTTATTTTATTGTTTTTTGATTTTATTATATTACACAATTATTTATTACATATTATAATATAATTTTATTATACTAATTATTGTATTTTTATTTTACATTGTCATAAGACTGGTGTATATGTAATTATATATTATGCAGGATAGGTTAGGTTAGGTTAGCATATTAACTAAATATATTATGTATTTTCAATAATTACATTTTTTTACACGATTATTTTAACAAATTTAACGAAATTATTTTTGGACTCGAAAAACATTGTGTTTGAAAAGTTTCCAAACAGTTTATCTAGTATAGATTGGGCAAATGTTAAAATGACTTAATAATTTGATATGTCAACGTATTGTTACCAATATTTCTCGTTAACGTGCAAAAGTTTCTCCAGAAATCATTTCTTAATATTTTGGTAATTTACAAAAAGTGATTAAAAATGTTCCTACATAATATATATATTTAACTACGATAAAAGTAATTTATAAGATAACATAGGAAAAAAAAAGATTTTTCATTGAGAAATAAAATATCCAGAACGTGTTTAGAACTATTCTAATTCCGCTAATTTCATTATTATTTGTGGTTCTATTGGAATACTTTTGCCACCATATATTATTTTCAAAGGTGATGAAATATAGCAACCATGAACAGAAGGTGAACTCAAAGCAAATCATGGTGTTCAGAAATGTGCTGTTTTAAAGGGTCTTATCATAATCGCACAGGTAATGGATATGGATCGATGGAGTAACATTTAAAGATTGGTTTAAATTTTTGGTCTTATACAAAACGTAAAGTTGGAAAAAAATGTTAGTATGATATAACGTTTCAAATCACATTCAACTAGAAATTATTTATAATTTAAGAAAACTATGTTACTTTTCATTAATTGTGTATGAATATACATACCTATATAAATGTTACCACATTAATGAAAAAAGTGGATAACTCAAAAAGAAGTTTAAGTCAGAAAATATTTATTTTTTTTGACAACATTGATAGCATTTAAAATAATGTATAAAAACAATGGACATATTAAATATTTAAAATGTATGTAATAAATCATTATAATTAGTTTAAGGGACAACTTAAAATTGAACTGAATTAATTATAACAAGAAATGTTTATTCCGTTTAACAATAGTAAAACGAAAATAAGTAAAAAAAAAAAAAAAAAATAGAGAAAAATTATTAAAGATACCACATTTTATTGTATCAAATTCGGTATTGCATTTGGTAACTTTAAATGTAGTTTTATTCGATTTTTGTATATTGTGTTCATGAATAGATTTCCCTTCATTTAAATTAATGTTGTATAAATTTATTTTAATCGTTTTTTGGTGCAATTGTTTTAAATTTAGTAGGTTATATTCTTTATAAAGAGTATAATAGTACATATTCGAAACGAATTTATTTATTAGTTATTCTTAAAAGATATGATAATTTTTCATAGTATTTAGCAATTTTAAGTGACAACCATATGTACCTCTTGTCCTCTACAGATAGATATCCGTATAAGTACATTTACGATTTACGAGAGTGCAGAAAACCATTCGCAAAGAATTAGACAATAAAAAACTGTTTAGGGACTTAAATTTCTGAACATACTCCTAATTGTTTTAATATTAATTGTAATATGAATACCTATACCACTTTAAAATTGTATCAATAGATATTACAAGATATTTTATTTAATTTGTAGACCTAATACAGTTAATTACACTTAACTATCAAATTATCAATAGCATTTATTTTATAGTTTTTATGAAATAAAAAGTGAAAATTTCACCATCATGTTCATCATGTTCATGACCAGCGGAGGCCAGAGAGTGTATTTTTATATTTCGTATTTTATAGGAAGAATAAAATGAATCAGACTGATAATGTTTAGTTTTATCTGGTCTTGTTTGGTTTCTAATGTACTTTACCAAACAACCTCAATATGAATAGGTATTGTTAGGTAATGGTGGTTAGATTTATTTTAGTTTGGTACAATTTTATGCTCAATAATAATGTAATGAATTTTCTATAATATTTGTATAATAGGTACAAGCTACTCTTATTATTAACAACCAAAGTTTAATACAATATATTAAACATCATCCAATCATTAATAACATACGTTGTTAAATAATAACTTATAAACTCATAAAATGATATTGTGTTTTTAATCATTAATTAATTTGTTCACCTAAGCACACCGTTTGAATTGACAAACATTACGGTAGATTTTGCTACCGAAAGCATATCCTATTTGTAGTGATCAGACCCGTATTTCTAACCAAGAAACTGACTTCAGAATTAAAAAAAATAAATAAAATAAAATATAAAAAAACAGGTTTTAGTTTATGAATTCCACCGATATGCGATCCTGACATATATGTTCCCATAGCCCTCCCAATATTCGTATAGTTACAACTGCACGAAGTACTCCTATTATTAACCAATAACGTAAATAAAGGTAATAAATTAAACATTATCCGTTAATAACCAATGTGATTAAATAATTTATAAGCACATAAAATCATATTATATTTTAGATTATGAGCGAAGCAAAGAATGTATTGATTTTACAAAGATATTTTTTAAATTTTTTTTTGATGTATGAAAACACTTTTTCGGGTAGAAATAATGGTCCGATTACTACAAGTAGGGTATGCTTTCGGTAGAAAATCGTGTCTAGTTGGTACTTTATTTAGCTCATTTTTCGAATTTCTCATAAGTTTTTCCTTGGAGAGAGAAAAAACTACCAAAAAATGGCGAAAATCGGCAAAATTACGGTTTCTGTTATTTAAATTTTTTTAATTTCGTTATAACTAATTGAGATTTGATCGTAGGGATTTGAAATTTTTTTTAAGTATTAACATAGGTAGTATATAAGTGAGGTATAATTTTGGAATGAATTATTAGTTTAGTGTATTGTAATATATTGAGTTTCGCTCAGAATCGTATTTTCTAATGCAATATTATTGCATTCAAATCTTAATTATAATAAACTACTAATTTCTCCAAGGACCGAAGGAACGAAGGAGGAACGCCTAAAATCCACATTCCCACTTTTTTAATCAATAATTACCTATACCTATGTGCATAGTGTCAATTAACAAAATAATTACAATTATAATGTTAAAAAACCACATGTCATATAAATGAATTTATAAAAATTAACAAATATTTATTCAACTGTCGGGGAATTTTTTAAATGTAATGTAATTAATTGGCTAAAAATTATACAATAAAGTACTATTATAATACATGTTATAAATAACTATAATATCGTATTTGTATAATATAGAGATTAGAGGTATTAAAAACATATTTCATTACATTCGTTTATTAAAGTCAACGCTTATATTATTTTTATTTTGTAAAACTTTGGCTATTGGTAACAATTAGTAACTTATATTAAATTTGATAACTAATAAGTTATAAACAACGAATATATATCATTGTAACGATATAATTATGATCAAGCCGTATCTGGAAGTGGGTGTTTTAGGAGTTTAAAACCTCCGAATTTTTTTTGTAGAAAAGTTATACTTTCTTGTACTTAATGATAACAATAAAACATGTTGGTGTGGATATATTAATATAATTTAATTTAATAATATAATTTAATGAATCTAAAAGTAATACGTTCTACATTAATATGACGAAGTCAGTACCATTGTATGATCTGCAATATACTTCAAGGTAGTTGTAGAATACACAGTCTTGTAAAAAATACTTTTGAAAAAGTATTTTAATACTAATATTTAAATTGGAATAAATTTGTATTTTAAATATTTTTAAAATACAAAAAAAAAAGTATTTTATAAATACTTTCAAAATTTTAAAGTATTTGAATAAAAATTAAATAATACTCTTTCGTTAATATTAAATATGTTAACTAGTATTCAAAAAAATAAAAAAATATCTACTAAGTTTACCCAATTGAATATAACTAAGTCATGATGAACATTACAATGTACATTGCTAAATAATGGCAAGGAAATGTGTAAAAATTATGAATTTTTCATAGTAGCTCAATTTTATAACAAATAAAAATAAAATGCAAAGAAAAAATTTTTATCGGTGCCTATTTTAATACAAGTATTTTATTTTCGTATAAAATACTTTTAAAATGTATTAAAAGTACTAAAAAAATATTTTAAAAAAAATATATTTAAAATACCCAAAAATACTTCAAAATGTATTTAAATACTGATATTCAAATACTTTACAAGACTGAGAATACATTTTAATACTACATAATATATTAATATATTTTTAATAACATAAAAATCATACAAAAAAATAAATAAACAAAATTTGAAGACAGATACTTATTGTATCTACTTGAGATATCGTATATTTTAAGTAAATATCTTGACGTACTTTGAAGTCATTTCGTTAAGAATACAATTAAAAATCCTAATTATATTAGTTTACATCTAGTACTTATATTAATAGATAAAAGTGAATGAATAGATGTTTAGAACTAAGAAATCTCCTTATTGGATCTTTATTTTGGATATGAATACCTACAATGTTGTTTTCTTACTTTGATCCAAATCGATGTCGTTCCATTTATGGTCTGGTAAAGATGCGTGAAAAACTTCATTATTTATGAATAAAAAAAATAATCTTTAATAGAGCTGCATTTTCGATGTATTATATTGTAATAGTTACAGTATATTGATTGACGATAGATTAAATTAATATTTAATTATGTATTCGGATTAAACACTTTCAAATAAAATTACTTATCAATTTTACTTTGAAATATTAATAAGTTTTTCATAATTATCATTGTGAATTATGTTACGTTTGTTGCTCGTGTTAGGTATATTTAGGTATATACTTGTTAGATATATTATTATTAACGAAATTTTTATGTTGATGATTTGTAATCTTTGATGCTTCCAAGACAAACTCAAATAACACAACAAAATAGTGGACAGCCTCATATCTCTGGACCAACGTGTGGCACATAGTCGTTTCAATGTTTTAGATTCTGAGCAAAGCAAAAAATGTATTGGTTTTACAAAGATGTTTTATTTTTTGATGTGCGCAAACATTATTTTCGGGTAAAAATAATGGTTCGATTACAATAAGTAAAATATGATTACGGTAGAAAATTGCATCTAGTTGGTACATTATTTAGCTCATTTTTCAAATTTCTCAATAATTCCTTGGGATAAGAAAAACTACGAAAAAATAATAGAAAAACGGCAACATTCACAGAAATTTATTTTAGATTTTTCATGATAATAAATGCAATTTTGAACGGATTTGAACATTTTTTTGAGTATTCTCATAAGTAGTCTTCATTTGTAATATAATTTTGGAACCGATGATAGGTTTATTTTTTAACTAAATATAGAAATTTTAAATTTATTCATAAATTTTTAACATTACCTGTAATTATGGATTTATCGGTTTGAAACTTTTATATAAGCTTAATCACTTAATCTATTTACAAAATATTTTTAAAATCATAAGTAACAATTTTTTTTTATAAGTTTTTAAATTTATAATCTTTAATAGAAATAAATATTATGATATTTGATGGGTTTTTAATAGTCGGAAACTTTTTTCCTTGTATTAATATAGTGGTCGATTATCACGAATAGAGTATGCATTTGGTAGCAAATTGCATCAAGTTAATAAACAAATTCGTCAAAATCAGTTTCCGTGCATTTCGCATACAATTTTCAACCATTTTATCATGATTCTTCTTTATCCCAAGGAAAAACTATTGAAAAATTTGAAAAATATGTTAAGTACTAAGTAGATGCAAAATGCAACTTTATAACGAAAGCATGTCCTCTCTGTGGTAATTAGACGATTATTACTACCCGAAAAAATAACTTCAGACAAAAAAAATACAATAAAATAAAAAAACAAATTTTAGTTTATAAATTCCGCCGGTATGACATATTAATATATTATTATATCCGTTCCCAATATTTTTTTAGGTACAACTGTACTTTATTTATTTATAATTTATAAGCTCATAAAATTATACTTTATTGAATTATTTCTTTCTAAACATTTGTACATGGTGGTAATTAACGAGGTAATTACAATAAAAATGTTAAAAAACCATATGTACTAAATAAATATTTAACTGTCTAGAAATTATGTAATTGTAGTGTAATTAATTGGGCAGATTTTATACATATAATATAGAAATCAAAAGTATTATAAATTACATTATTAACATATTTATAATATCATTATAGAGATATCAAAAACATATTTAATTACAATTTTCTATCTGATATAACGCGTATGTTATATTTTTATTGTGTACGTTCGATAGGTAACGAATCTTTATTAACGTAAATATTGGTAAAGTGCTAATAAATTTTAAAAAACGACAAAAAAAAAACGACCATAACTCAGTATATAAGTCACTAGTTCTGCTATTACCAATTAGTTATAGTGTACATCGAATAAATTGACGTGTCTTGAAAAAGGAATCATCCATTTACAGATATACATTGGTAGGTACAATGATTATCTTTAAGTTAATATTTATAATTGTATTTATAGGACTGCTTAACGTATTAAATATTCAAAGTTATCCAGTGCCACCTGAAGACCCAAACAAACCAAAAGATCCTCCACCAGGATCTCCTCCACCAGGACCTCCTCCACCAGGATCTCCTCCACCAGGACCTCCTCCACCAGGACCTGGGGGTCCTCCATACTAACCTAAGGATGGACCACACAAGCTCATGATGGAAGTTAATGTTCTAAAAATTATATTAATTTGGTTTCGGTATTGTGTAATATTAGATTATATGTTGATATGATACAGGTACTTGTATTTTTAAATTTTAAATAAATATAATTAATTATCAAAAAAAAATAGCTAAACAATATTATATTAATATATAATATAATATTCTATAGTAATACATTTTACTACGCTTTGCCAGTATAATAAATTATGTTCATGTATATTATAGTACAATTATGTTAGTTACCACATATTAAGTTGCCAATGTTCGAGTAAAGTTTAATAATGTTTGTACGGAATTTCACTTCTAACTAATAATTAAAGTATTGTTTTGAAATATTAAGTATTGTTTGTTTTATTTTTAAATTTTACTTAAATTGTAAATATTTAAATTTTATTTTATTTAATTTTATAAAAAATTAACACCTAATACCTACCTAATAATTATTCACAATATTTCAATATGAAAAATTTTAGCTTATTTACAGATAAGTGAAATTTAAAACCTTAGATTTTAAGAATAATAAAAAGTTTAATTGTGTATATTTAGCAGATCTATATATGTCTTTAGCGAATACAAGTAATCATATTATACTATTATAGTGTATAATACTATAATTTTGATATACTCATACTGCAGAAGATACTAGGCACAATTTTATTATATTTTTACAATATGTGTGATCTAAACAGTATAATTTATTAATTTACATAAAAATATGGTAAGGATATATCTACCTAAATGTCAAAACCCGATAATTACTTGGATTGTCCACAAATCAAATATTATAAAAACTACAAAATGTGAACGTTAATTCTGCAACATTTTAAACAATCAATATTTTATAAATATTTTACTATTGTTAAATGTATAGTAGGTACATAATTTATAGCACACATAATAATAAATACATTCCTCGCTCTGCTCAGAATCTAATAGATTACATATGTAAGTATTATTTAAAGACTAAAATATATAAAACTGTAACATTAATTTTAATAAATGTAAAAATAGGCAGTGAAATTTAAATTTTCATTTAAAGATTTAGTGGAAGCAACTCAGCTAGCATCATATACTTTTCGCCTTAAAAATGCAGGATGGTAGATTGTGGACGTTCCTCCTTCGTTCTTCGGAGAAATACGTGGTTTATTTTTATTATGATTTCAATGCTATAATTCTGTTTTAGCAAAGAAGAGTCTGAGCAAAACTCAGTCAGAAAACATTAAAAATTCGTTCTAAAATTTTACCACGTGTGTAAATTACTTTTGAGATTACTCAAAAAAAATTTTTAAGGCCATATGTTCAAAACATAATTAATCATCACGAAATTAAAAAATTTAAATAACAAATAACCGTAATTTTGCTGATTTTCTGCCATTTTTTTAACATTAAAAACTTGTAAAAAAAAAATGATAATTACGATTTTAAAATATTTTGTAAAAAGGTTAAGTAGTATATGTGTAGGACTCTATTAAATTTTCAAACCATTCAACATTAAATTGCAGGTAATATTAAACACTTTTTTAAAAATTTCAAAGCTCTATATTTATTAAAAAATCAACTAATCCCTTCAAACATTTTACCACGTGTGTAAATTGGATTTGAATATTTTTTTGAGTATTCTCATAAGTAGTATTAATTTGTAATATAATTTTGGAACCGATGATAGGTTTAATTTTTAACTAAATATAGAAATTTTAAATTTATTCATAAATGTTTAACATTACCTGTAATTGTGGGTTTATCGGTTTGAAAATTTTATATAAGCTTAATCACTTAATCTATTTACAAAATATTTTTAAAATCATAAGTAACAATTTTTTTTATAATCTTTTAAAGTTATAATCTTTAATAGAATTAAATATTATGATATTTGATGCGTTTTTAATAGTCGGAAACTTTTTTTCTTGTATAAATAGTGGTTCGATTATAACGGATAGAGTATGCATTTGGTAGCTAATTGCATCAAGTTAATAAACAAATTCGTCAAAATCAGTTTCCGTGAATTTCGCATACAATTTTCAACCATTTTATCATGATTCTTCTTATCCCAAGGAAAAACTATTGATAAATTTGAAAAATATGTTAGGTATTAAGTAGATGCAAGATACAACTTGATACCGAAAGCATGCCCTCTCTGTGGTTGTTGGACGATTATTACTACCCGAAAAAATAACTTCAGACATAAAAAATACAATAAAATAAAAAAACAAATTTTAGTTTATAAATTCCAACCGTATGACATATTAATATATTATTATATCCGTTCCCAATATTTTTTTAGGTACAAGTGTACTTTATTAATTTATAATTTATAAGCTCATAAAATTATACTTTATTGAATTATTTCTTTCTAAACATTTGTACATGGTGGCAATTAACGAGGTAATTACAATTAAAATGTTAAAAAACCACATGTTCTTAATAAATATTTAACTGTCTAGAAATTATGTAATTCTAGTGTATTAATTGGGCAGATTTTATACATATAATATAGTAATCAAAAGTATTACAAATTACATTATTAACATATTTATAATATCATTATAGAAATATCAAAAACATATTTAATTACAATTTTCTATCTGATATAACGCGTATGTTATATTTTTATTGTGTACGTTCGATAGGTAACGAATCTTTATTAACGTAAATATTGGTAAAGTGCTAATAAATTAAAAAAAAAAGACAAAATAATACGACCACCACTCAGTATATAAGTCACTAGTTCTGCTATTACCAATTAGTTATAATGTACATCGAATAAATAGACGTGTCTTCAAAAAGGAATCATCCATTTACAGATATATATTGATAGGTACAATGATTATCTTTAAGTTAATAGTTATAATTGTTTTTATAGGACTGCTTAACGTATTAAATATTCAAAGTCATTCAGCGCCACCTGAAGACCCAAACCAACCAAATAGAGGTCATCCACCTTTAGGTTCTCCATCAGAACCTGAAGATCCTCCACTAGAACCTGAAGGTCCTCCACCAGAACCTGAAGATCTTCCACTACGACCTGAACGTCCTCCATCAGAAATTGAAGGTCCTCGACACTGATCTAAGGAGGGACCACACAAGCTCATGATTGACGTTAATGTTCTAAAAATTATATTAATTTGTTTTTGGTATTATGTAATATTAGATTATACATTGATATGATACAGGTACTTGAATTTTTAAATTTTAAATAAATATAATAAATTATCAAAAATAAATAGCTAAACAATATTATATTAATATATAATGTAATATTCTATAGTAATTCACTTTACTACGCTTTGCCAGTATAATAAATTATGTTCATATACATTATAGTACAATTATGTTAGTTACCACATATATATAAATAACAAATAACCGTAGTTTTGCTTAATTTCTGCAATTTTTTTAACTTTAAAAACTTGTAAAAAAAAAATGGTAATTACGATTTTAAAATATTTTGTAAATAGGTTATGTAGTATATGAGTAGTACTCTATTAAATTTTTCAACCGTTTAACTTTAAATTGCAATTTGCATGTAATATTAAACACTTTTTTACAAAGTTAAAAGCTCTATATTTATTAAAATATCAACTAATACCTTCAAACATTTTACCACGTGTGTAAATTACTTATGGGAAATTACTATTTCTCGCTTCACACAGAATCTTAAATGACGGAAAAATGGCAAAATTCTCAGAAACTGTAGTTGTGATGTAATTGATTCAAATATATTACCTACTAATATAGAAAAATCATCCAAGAAAAATTTTGGAACTGTTAAATTTATTTTATGTCTAAATATAGAACTTTGAAATAATGTTTCCAAAAATGTAATGTTATTCCAATAATGTTCTTAACTATTTAAAAATTTTCATTCACGATTTATTTTTAATAACCATTTTAAATTGTAATATTGAATGAAATCGAAAAAATATGAAATTTTTTATAGAGATTTTTGTATGTTGTAGAATAAAGATTTTTATTTTAACTATATTAAGCTGAAAATCTGTATATTTATTTTATGATATACTCCTAAATATGCATATACAAATTTCTGATATGTCAATCGGTTAATCTGCAGTTCCTGAGACAAAAATAACATACATCACTATATAACCTTTTTTAGGATATAAATAATTAAATATTATTCTATATATTATTATACCTATTATCTTACCTAAACTAACCATATTATACGTTAACGGTCGAAATAAAATAAATATATTTATTCACAAAAAAATATAAATTATATTATGAATTTTGTATGAACATATAACATATATTTAATGTAGGTAAAATATTACCGATTACATAATATGCAGTTGAGCTAAACTAAAGTTAAATATAAAAAATTATGTGTCCTTCGTTAATGACCTATACGTGATTAAATAATAATTTATAAGCTCATATAATGATATTGTGTGTTTTAATCAATTATTAATTTGTTCACCTCTGCACACTATTTCAAATAACAAGGTAATTATAATTCCAATCTAAATAAACCAAATGTCATTAATAAATATTCAACTGTCAAGAAATAATATAATTGTTTGGTAATTAATGGGCCAGAAATAATATAGTATAATATTTATTGAAAATATTATTAATAACTATAATAACATTTTTATATAATATAGATATCAAAAACATATAGATGACACATTTTTGTCAACTAATATATTATTGGTACAGGTAATGCTAATAAATTATAAACAACAATTAAATAATTAGACCATAACAAGAAGCGTATTTAGCAATTTATAAAGAGGGGGGTTCAGATTTTTTTTAGAAGCTTTCATGAAGCCGAACCCTTCCCTCATCCGTTCCCAATATTTTTTTAGGTACAACTGTACTTTATTAATTTATAATTTATAATCTCATAAAATTATACTTTATTGAATTATTTCTTTTTAACCATTTGTACATGGTGGCAATTAACGAGGTAATTACAATTAAAATGTGAAAAAACCACATGTTCTTAATAAATATTTAACTGTCTAGAAATTATGTAATTCTAGAGTATTAATTGGCCAGATTTTATACATATAATATAGTAATCAAAAGTATTACAAATTACATTATTAACATATTTATAATATCATTATAGAGATATCAAAAACATATTTAATTACAATTTTCTATCTGATATAAAGCGTATGTTATATTTTTATTGTGTATGTTCGATAAGTAACGAATCTTTATTAACGTTAATATCTGTAAAGTGCTAATTAAATTTAAAAAAACAACAAAATAATACGACCACAACTCAGTATATCAGTCATTAGTTCTGTTATTAGTTTATTACCAATTAGTTTTGCTGTACTTAACAAATAAATTGACGTGACTTTGAAAAGGAATCATCGTTACAACCATTTACAGATATTATTCCTTGAAACAATATAATGATTATCATTAAGTTAATATTTATCACTGAACCTTTGTATTTGTAGGACTGCTTAATATATTAAATATTCAATCATCTACTGTCACATGAAGACTCAAACAAACCAATGGAACCAAAATCTGAAAAAATAGAGACCTGTGGATCCACACCAACCTAGGCATCCATACACACCTCATGATAGACCTATCGTGATATACCCATTCATGTCTTAAAAATGATAATTTTTTTTTTGATATTATGTTATATTAGATTATATGATGTACTCGTCTTTATACATTTTAAATAAATGTAATTAATTATCAAAAATAAATAGCTAAACAATATTATATTAACATAATTTTAATACTAGCCTTTTTAATTTATTAATTTATATAAAATTATGATTGCTAAATGTACCTAAATATCAAAATCAACCAGATAATTACATGGATTGTCCACAAATCAAATATTATAAAAATTAAAAACTACATAAAGTGAACGTTAATTCTGCAACATTTTAATCAATCAGTATTTTATAAATATTTTACTATTGTTAAATGTAGTATATAAATTATTACACACATAATAATTAAAAATATACATATGTATTATTTAAAGACTAAAGAATATAAAACTGTAACTTTAAATTTAATAAATGTAAAAATAAGCAGTGAAATGTAAATTTTCATTTAAGGATTTGGTGGAAGCAACTCAGCTGGTATCATAGACTTTTCACCTGAAAGAAAAAAAAAAAAAAAATTAAAAATCCAATTATCTGATAAATAAGATTTATAATAATATTGCAATAAATTTAATTTTTCTAATGTTAACATAAAAAAAAAATTGAACTTCAGTTATAAATTAGCATGAATTTTAATGAGCAAAAACAACTTTTTTTTTTTAAATCTTGTGAAGGTTAAACACTGTTTTGTTACTTCATAATTTATATAAATAAATTATAAAAAAATAAAATTATTACTGATTGTGAACCCAACATTTTGTTTAATATACTATATAATATAATAAATTATTGTATTTATTTTATAGAGGATTCACTACATACACTGTAACTTTACAATATAATAGAAATGTAAAATCATTGTAAATCAAGTATAAAATTGTGTTTATATGCATGTAAATTACTTTAATATTCATTCAATTTATTTTTTATTAAGTTACTGTATTGTGTAAACATTAGATATAAAAATTACAAGTTTAGATTTATACTCACTGAATAATTTTATAAAAGTATACATTTTTAATTATCGCTCATTATATTCTCATTATATTTTTCTAAAATAATGTTTAAATTCAAGTTAGTCATCACATAGTTTAATTTTTCAGTTTTATTTATAAATATTAAACAAAGTCCTTTAACTGATTTTAAAAAAAGCAGGAAGGTCGATTTTGGAAGATCTTCCTTCGTACCTTCGCTCTTCCATGAAATCAGTGGTTTTTTTATAATATGATTTGAAAGCAATGATATTGCATTAGACAATATTATTCTGAGCGAAACTCAATATAGTACAATTTATTATACTGATAAACTGTTCCAAATGTATACCATGTGTGTAAACTACCTATGTGAATATTCAAAAAAGTTTCTAGTCCCTATGATCAAAACTCAATTATTTATCACAAAATAAAATTTAAAATAACAAAAATTGTAATTTTGCCCATTTTTCGGCATTTTTTGATAGTTATTCTTCTCCCATGGAAAAACTTTTGAGAAATTCGAAAAATGAGCTATATAAAATACCAACTAGACCCAATTTTCTACCAAATACATACCCATCTTGTAGTAAACAATCAATTATTTCTACCCGAAATAATGCTTTCAGACTTTTAAAAACACAATTAACTTTAAAAGCTTATAAAAAAAAATATTGTAACTTAAGATTTTAAAAAAAGTTTAGATATAGATAGTAAAGGGGTAGACTTCAATAAAAATTTCACACCGTTAAACTCAAAATTGAATGTAATATTTTTATAAAAAATTAAAAAACTATATTTAACCAGAAAATCAACCAATCCATCCCAAAATTTACGTGTGTAAAATGCCTATGTGAATATTCAATAACATTTTTAAAAAATATAATTTTCTAAGTTTAGAATTCAATTAGTTATCACATATAATAAAAATTAATTTTTTTGCCATAATTTGGACGATTTTTCATCTTTTTTGGTAGTCTACGTCAGTGGCCTAGCGTGTGCGTATGCTGTGATGCACAGCATACACTTCGCAAATTACAAAAATATTTTTTTTTATAATATTAATGCTATATTTTAATAAAAAAATTTTCAATTGTACTAATTTAGTATTATAATATTATATGGATTTTATTGATATTAATGGAGTTCATTAATCATTGAAATTGATTAATCCGCAACACCACGGTTGCGCCGCGCTATAGTCCTTATAATATCTAGTGGCTAGTACCTACCATGTTTATTATGTACGCAGTATGCACGTTGGCGATTGCATACGGATACAGACATTTAACGACAGTAATTTATATTTCTTATCGATAATATTAATAACAAAACATGTTACGCTCGCGGACGTGTATTTGTCACTCGTGTATGCGGAATCAGTATTGCATACGCTGTCATCGACTGTTGTCTATCTCATTATTCTGTTGGTTATATTAAACAATTATTATAAGTTGTAACGCGTGTATTAACTGTATACAGTGAGTATGACATATCAATAATGAATACAAATAATACAATATATGAATGTAAAATTTTAAAAACAATATAGGGGGGTGTGGGGGGTAAAGCCCCCATGATTTCATTAACTTACAATTTCAACGCATACACTGAAACCCACGCTACGCCACTGGTCTACGTTTAATTTAAGGAAATTATGCCCTAATTGTGGTAATCGGACCTTTATTTCTACCCGAAATTGTGCTTTTACACAAAAAAAAAAAAACATTGTAAAACCAATTCACTCAGAATTTAAAGTTATTTCTTTTTTTTATATATCAATTATCATTAAAAAGTAGCATATACTAAAACAAATTATTCTTACCACTATCATCGTCTTCGTTTTCTTCGTTGTCAGAATCAAAGGTATTATCAGGAATGTCATACAAACGAATAAGTGGCTGTAAATGAAACAATAATTTTATTATCTTATTGCTTTATGAATTTATAGAAAATTTAAAATACAAACCTTGTTCGGGTCTTTCATAATGAGATATTTTCCATCTTTTTGTTTCATACACAAATCTACAATGCATCGTAGTATTCCCCATGCGTTATCCATATTAAGATTTATTTGTGTGGCAAATTCAGTAGGCTTGTATTGTTGTGTACCCAATATTACGTGTTTAGACGAGTCACGCACTTGCACACGACTAACATATCCAAATTTTATATAATCTGATCCAGCCAACAATGCCTGTACTGTCCATTTAGCTAATTTACAAGCATTGTTTCGTAATTCAGTAGCTAAAACTCCTCCACGTTGTACATCTAACTTCTGACGCCAATCCACTCCATTAGACAACTAATTAAAAATTTTTTAAAAAAATAAAGTTTACATATTCAAATAAAAGTGCATATTCACTTACTTTTGAATCCCATTCATTAAGAGCTTTGATAGTCAAAAACTGTAAATCTCCATTAGGCATTTGTAACACTGAGTCATGTTCACATCTAGCAATCAATACAATTCCATTATCCAAATCCCACTTACGGTACCGATAAGCTACAGATGCTATTTCTCCTTCAGTTTCATCATCTGCTACAAATGGATTGGGCTCGTCAAACTTGTATCGTGGTTCTCCCTGAAATAATATATAATTATTATTTTAAAATCATTATTAATTATCAATAAGAAGTATTTTAAAACTTACAGTTTTTAATACTTGTTGCGAGAAATTATGATTGATAAAAGTAGCTTCTAATGCCAAATTTCTTGGAGAATTCAAACTATTTGCTTCTTCTGATGGAGGTTCTACAGCTGTCTCATTGACAGTTAGCAAATCTAAAATATAAAATATAAAATAAATAATGAATATTTATAATACAAAGGACAAAAATATACTATAATAAGATCTAACTTACCAAATTCAGTATTATCTCTCTTGTCGAAGAACAATTTATCACCAACCTTTTCAATAACTATGTCCCAACTGTAGTTAGATCGTGTGCAACACATTAAGCATGCTAATATAGCGTCTGTAGCATAAACATTACCTACAGTTTTTACCAACTACAGAAAAAGAATGATTAATTAAAATTATTGTTAATAGTAGCATAATGTAATAACTAAAAACTAAAAGAAGAAATGTGATATTAGTATAAGATAACTAGATTTATTAATAATAAATTTATTTTTTATTTTACAAAATTTTACTGACTGTAGTCAGCTAATCTTTAAGATATTAATTAATTAATATAATATAATATATACACATGTTTTTTTTTTTTAATTATACATTTGTATTCATAATCACTATAGTATTTTTTATTTTGTGAAGTAAAATTGTCTTTTATAATAAACTAAAGTTTAAAGTTTAGGTGTTTTCTTTTTTAATTAATGAAAAATTTATAAATATACACTTTAAGATAAAATGTATGCATGGCTTTGATTTTATGATGAAACAAATAGAATATATGTACAGAATTGTTGTTTGCTTACGCAACCACTGAATTTTTTAAGCATTATTCATTTCTTATTTATAACATTAGTAATTAAATTTAAACATGAAGAATATTTGTTTAAATAAAAATTTAATCTAACAATTGTTATTATGAATAATATCTGTAGTTACATAGAACATATTTTACGTATAATATACTAACCACAATTTAGAATAAGAGTACACCAATTTTATATATTATGAAAATGGTACTCCATATATAATTGGTTCTATCATTAGCAGTGGACAATGGTAACTTTCATTAAATTTTTGTCTAACTTGTTTGAATGTTAATTTAAAATAAAATATAAGTAAGAATAATCTTTAATATCTATAATAATCAATAATCATAATATATAAAAAAATATTAAAACCTTTCTTATAATTGGATCATCAGTAGTAGTAACAGTATGGAAAAGTCTATCAACACGTTGCAATGGTTTTTCATTTTTTACATTTATTCGGTCATATGATTTATCATAATATTCCAAGGATCCACAACATACACTAAAAATAGTTAAAAATTACCAAAATTAATTGTGAAGATTAAAATATATAAAAATATTAACTTACATATCTTCTGGATCTTTAATATTTGGTAATGATAATTTAGAAAATCGAACAAAGTCCATTTCTTCGATAGTATTCCAATCAGCACGTACAGTAACAGAAGCATCACGACTCTTCATTTGCATATTGTTTTTATTAGATCGTCCACCTTGATTTTTATTCCAACCTCTGCGTGCATTTGGATTCTTACGATCTCTGCAAAGCGATTACCAAATAATTATAAAATCAATGTAATATTACTTATAGTCATACAATATATATCATTTAATATAAGAGATAAACTTTAATATTTTTTTATCATACATTTTTATTATGCTTTCTGACTCCCTAATTACAATTACACCTTAAAATTTGTAAATATAATATGTTATTGAATATTTTAGACATAATTTATCATATAAATATTGCTACCTATAAATTTAGGTAATTTATTTACTCATAAAAAATTATAATAATTAAATATTGATTAGTGATTATACCGTACACAACCTAGTTATCAAACTAATGATTATATTAACAATATAGTTGAAATATATTAATAGTATGGGCACATATACCTGCACAGCATATATGCCTAGTCATAGACTCTTAAATGTAAATAGACATTAATTTTATATTATGGTTATAAAAATATTTTACATCACATAATATCATTGCATACATTTTATGATCGAAGTAATGCTAAAAAAATTAATAACCTTTGAAGTTTGTTCAATTTTCCAAGTGATTGGAATTGATTGGAACCACCAGGTAACCGTGATTGGCCGCCACGACCACCTTGTCCACGCAACATACGACCACCTTGACGGAAATGACGACCACGTTGATAAGGAGGCTTTTGTACACGAGCAGTATCTACTAAGTGGAATGTATTTTCATCCTCTTCATGATAATACGTATACTGAGTACCGCCACCAAATTGAGATTGATATTTGTCTGAAAATCAAATAATTGCAGTTAATGTATAAAGTAGCACAAATATTAAATAAACAATAGGTACTCACTCAAATATTTCTTGTCTTGCGACAGACCGGTCCAGTCGGAGATCTAGGAAGGAATTCAAGATTAATTTTTTATATAAAATAATTGAACATATTATTCTAATTGTCCTACTTTTCCAATGCGATCTCCTTTTGAGAAAGGTTGATACGGCATGTCTTTAAACTGATCGGGCATTTCGCACGGACCCCATCCAAACGGATTGTTTTGTATTTCTGGCGGCACAAAATGAGGCACTTCTTCCGGCATTGCACAAAAAACTTTTAAAGAGCGTAACAACAAATAATAAGACAAATATGTCCTAATAACGTAAAATTAATTCTACTTTTTCGTCTTTTCGACCACGAATGCAGAAAAAGACGGGGTACAGATTAAACAACAAAACGTCCGACGATTATTGATGATAATCTATGTTAACCTAGAAATTTCAGAATCACGCGTTATCAAGGAGGTTCACATTACCGCGGTATACTGTTGTTACTATATAGGTGATCGTGGTAACAACTCCTAATTGTATGATAATACATTTTGATAAAATAAATACCGGTTTTTTTAAACTATTACAAATTTACAACTAAAATATAATTAATTAATATATAATAAGTACTTAATAGTTTAACAATATTAAATAATTATTTTTTTTTATTCGTGTTAGGCAACATATATTTAAAATTGAGATAAACAATTGATATAATTTATACAACAAACCTAACTAACGTGCAGTAAAATAAATAAATTAGTAATATAACTAAGTAAAACATGAATAATAATAAGTAATAACACATTAATGACTAATAAAATGGTTTAGTATATAGTAATGTACATTTTATATTGGTTATATATTTTCTTGGAGCCAGTATTTAGCCGTTTTTACCGCCTTCTAGTGGCTTATCATGAGATCCTCTTGTGTACATGGGCTTGGCCCTAGTGGTCATACAAGTAGGCATGACATTGTATGCTCTTGTCCACATATATATGTTATATCTTAATCTCCATACTCCCATTTTCTCATATTTTCTTTAGATCGTCCTACACCAACACCAAAAGGTGGAAAGAGGTGATTTGGGGGGTTCAAACCACGCTCAAATTGAAATTAAAAAAGTGAAATTTGTTTTTATTTGTATACACGTTTTTACTTATTATTTTGATATTATTTTAAGTTAGATAATTTTTTTCTCCCATGTTTGAACCGAGAACCGGAAGGAAACGAAAAGTTAGATGCTACATTTTTAAGTTAAAACCACTAACAAAATGAAATTCTGAACACGCCCCTGACCATCACACAGTCTATTCAGTGTCTTCCTATTAATTAATAATTAAAAGCTCATCTTTTTATTATGATTCTATATATTTTATATTAAATACCGGATAGATAATCATTATTTTTACAATTGAAGTACTCGGTTTGATGTTCAATTGTTAAAGTGTTATTCAAAAATTTCTTAATATAATTTTTCATAAAATATACTATACTGTCTATGTTTGTATAGGAAAAAATCTATTATATTTGTGTACTTTAGTGGGTAGTAAATATATTAATACAAACTTTATATTTTTAACAATCTTAACTAAAATATTTTGTTGAAAGTGTTAAAGAATTAAAGTCTATCGTAAAACTATTAATGTTCTTCATTACAATACAATACTGTCATTCATAGACATTTGAATTGAAAACAATAGCGTAAAAATGAGTATGCACGATAATGTGAAATTTATTAGTTTTAAAAATTAAAATCAATAGATACTTAAAAGTTAGTGTAATACACTGAAATATGTTTGAAAAATCAATGACACTCTATCTTTGTGTACCTTGTTCCTTGTTAAATATGATATTATCTATAATATGACTTTTCTATATGATACATAAGTAATTAATTTACAATATTTTAACCAATAAAATAATAATAATTGTATTGTTGAAATTAATTTGTATAGTTATAAAGTAAAGTATTAGGTACAGTATAAAAACGATATAGATAATATATCATATATCATATATCATTATAATATGATATTGAATAACGTCATATCGAACAACATTTTCGTTCTATTGAAGCTCACCCTTTGCTTATTTTCTGTATTCCATCATTAAACATTTTAATTTATGCTAATAGGACGATAATTTAATTTTCGGATATTTGAATAATTTATTTCAACCCATCCACTAATTACGCTCATCATATATTGCTCGGAACAAGATAACCTAACTACCAAGAATTCTAGACACTCTTGTGCATAGAATATAGATAAGCTCTTGTGTCTTGTCCTGTTAATTATAAATAGCTTAATATGTAGTTATTATTAATATTTCGTGTGTAGGAATTGAAGAAATATTTTTTATAGAAAAGCCACGCAACAATTATTATTTGAAATATAAACTACAAAATATTTGTATTTAATTATATTTTGATAAAAGGTATGGTTATGTAATTAATAATTTATCGAATGATTATTAATTATTATTAACTATAGCTAATCATTTATTTTTTACCACTGTGCATTCATTTTCATATTATATAATTTATATGAAATAAAATAAAACTTGATCAGATTAGATAAATTTACTCTAATATTAGTAATTATAAATTTATAAATAAACTGTACTAAAACTACTGTACTTAGGTAAATTTACTATCTTATACGTAGACAGAGGTTAAAAACATGACATTTTGGGAGTGCAATATTATTATGGTTAAATATTTAATGATGGACGATATAATATATCAATTTATCAAATTATAATTTATATTTGAATAATTAAATAATATATATTATGAACATGATGAAAGAATTTTTGGAGTACAACTATACAATTTCGCCAATGATTTTAATATTGATTGAAAAAATTTGACGCAATTTACGACACAATTTTATTACGATAATAACATCACTACATGTGTAATATTTAATAATATTCTCGCTAGCTGTCAAAGTATAAATATTGACTATTGTTGAAATATTGACACGTGTTCTAATTTAGATCTGGAAATTGGACTGAATTAATTATTCTCAATATTTATTTTCTCAATTCCTTCCATTAGTGGCATACCTAATAGGAGATTTCAAGCCCATTGAAATTATACCTATTGTACAAATATGTTTATAAATTTAATTAAATTTATTATATAATATTTTAATATATTAATGTATGATTTTTGAACTCACCGCTCCTCCCTTATAAAATTCCTGGGTAAACACCTGCATCCCATATTAGTATAGCAGATTTGAAAACTTAAGTTATTTGTATGACTATCACTCTTTAACTTTGGTCTAAAAACAGATTAACGTTATAATATATTATACTTAAGTCTACAGTTACATACAATTTTGTTTTACATATTAAAAAATAAATCATTTTTCATTTATTAGTATAAAAGAGAGCAATTAATAATTAATTTAATTTAATTTTACATGTTTTTATTAAATATGGTTGATACCTAATAAGACCTAATTTAAACGAATAGGTAGGTAATTGAAATTTAAAATAATCCATTATTTATTTCTAATAATAATGTAATAATAAAATAAAATAATAAACCATTAATTATAATTTTTTTTCTTGATTTTTCAGTGTTCTTTATATTTTATAACTATAGGCGGTATAGTAATACAGGTATATACAGGTAACCTAATTTGTTGATTAGTTGAAATATATTTACAAATTATTATGAATTAAGTATCAATGATAACTAAATATCTAGTTTACTAGTTTATACAATTATAATTCATATTTATTAGAAAAACGAATAATTCAATTCCATTGAATAAAAAATTTATTCATAAATATGTATATATATTATCGAAATTATATTGAAAAATAAACAATATTATATTTTGTTACGATATAATTATTGTCACTTTTTCGTAAGAATAATCGTTAGGGAAATATTATTCTATGCATAACACGACATTAATATAATATATATTATACAAAGAATATTTTTTAAAAGTGATTCTGACGAAATGATTCGTCTTATTTACTAGACATTTCACTAGATTCTCAAAATCTTTAATCATTATATTATATTTTCTGGCTCAACGTATAGCTGACTATAAAAAATAATATAATATCTTAGAACTATAATATAATATTATGTTGTTCCAAGTTCAACAGGATTGTATATAAGTGATGTATTAACTATAAAATAATTGTACGTTTCATAATATATATATACATAAATTATCTATAATACATTAATACCTATTATATACACATATGTTTATATGATACAATTAATCTCTAATTATTAGATATCAGAGTCTTAATATATATATTGAATTCTTATACGTTATTATTTAAGACATGGAAAAAGTATGTTATATGTTATGAAATGTGAGCTCCGATTATTAGAATTCCATAATATTTGATTAATTTGGATTTACAGTTTATTTGATAAAAATTAACGATATGATTATAAACCATATAATATATATTATATGTATAATTATACCTACATTTCAAGTGTGACTTGGTTATAACTTGATTATAAAAGTATTTAAACACTAATACAGATACTTTTTTTTAATCGAACACTAATTTCTTAATTATAAAATATTTTAAAAAGTTTTATACGAGTAAATACGTAACCTAAAATATAATATTATATAGAAGTTTCAAATGGGAAGGTAATTAATGTAAATAATTATATAAGTATAAAATAAAAGTATTAAATTCCAAATATAGAAATACTTTTGAAAACAATTTAAAATATTTTATACATATTATTATAAGAATCTTTTGTTTTTGTTTTTATTTAAATGTATATTCTATATGTCTCTCTACATATGGTTATATAAATATATTAATTTAATATTTAAGTTATTTTTAATCATTCAAAATAAATGATTATTTGGTATTTAAACTTTTGTTGTAATTTGTGGCTCAAAAAAAAAAAAAATACATAAAGTACCTACAACCTACCTACTTATTAATTGACATGTAAAGTTATCTTATTTATATTGTAATAAACTTGTAACCTACTTAAAAAGTGTAAAGTAATCTTAATGTTAATAGGTATAATATATAAAATGTAAGTATTTACGTGCACAGGAAAATTAATCGAAAATCAAAATTGATCAATTAATAATCCATTACATTATATGTATTAACCTATTTAAAGGTTTGAAGAGTTAAATATTGTATACATGATTGTATTATTTATTCGTTTCCCACAGGTATAAGCTGTTTATAAAATTGCCTTGAAATCTTAAAATTAAAATATAATTTTAAAATAATAAATTTGGGTTTGCAAGAATATGATAAATGAATATTTAAAATATTATATATATGAGTATCAAATGTACAAAATAGTTGAAAAATCTAATTATAATTTAAAAAAATTAATGTAATATTTAAATTGTTGAATATTATATAACTAAATAAAATAAACTTAAATAATTCAAATTTGTATGCGTTATAGATAAAAGAAATTAAAATTATATTGTGTAGAATTATCATAAATACTATTATTCTATTTTGATATAAAATATTGATAATTTAAAAATTAAGTGTATTTAATGTTTAAATAATTCACGTATAGATAAACACTAAATTTAAATCTAGAGACTATTGCCCTCTTGGAATTTTTAAATGGTATACCTATTACTATATACCTACAGGGCATCCCAGATTTATATAATTAATTATTATTTAATTAATCTATAGTAATTGTAATATCTCCGTAAAAATTGAAGATTTTTAAATGCAATATTTTGAAATTATTATTTAAGAAATGAACTATAATATGACATGTATTGTTTTTTTAATTTAAATGTCTGGTAAATTTGTTTTAAAAATTAATTTTTATTTTTTAAGTTAGGTACTTATATGAATTTTGAATAAAGCCAGTTGAAAATTATATTTTGATAAAAATGTTGATGGGTCAAATTTCTAATTTAATCAAAATTGCCATCTTATATATATTATAGTTTTATAGATATGTTTTTCATTTATTAGAAAAATCATATTTCAGAGGTCCTTTTTTGTAATAATATTATCAATTATATCGAGGAACGTAAAATTCATATTATCAATATTCATTATTATGATAAATTATAATTAAATGATTATTAAGAAATTTCGTTGCAGACCATGATATTAAATTATTACAAATAATGATTTCAGAAATATAATTTCTTCAATAAACAAAAAAAATTCCTAAAAATCGACATATTAACTAAGTTAGGAGTTTGACACATTAAAATTTGTATACAATTATATAAGTATATTGTTTAAAATGACCATCTTCAAATTTTACATAGGTAACTTAAAAATCAAAAGTTATAATTTTTTTATGAGACGTCTTTTTTTAAAAAAAGTTAATATTATAGGCTGCTATTCAATTAATCATTTTGATATAATCGTATTCAAAAATTTTAATTTTCCACGGAAATATTGTAATAAGTAAATATATCTGAGACACCCTATACCTATTAAAATACAAATAAATGTTTGATTTTATCTAGTTCATGAAATATTTCTAGAATAAAATATATTTTTAAGCTTTAATTTAAGTTAATTAAATAAACATAGTAATTCGGTATATAGGAAACAGGTAAAATAAAGTTATGAAGTAAGATGGGAAATCCTCATAATTCCTAGCCGCTTGACTTTTTTTTTCCAACGTAAAAATACCTTTTGTTTGTCACACCGGTATTGTGTTGTTTATTGTTAATAATAAAATTCTTTGATAATAAAAGAAAAAAAACAAGATTTATGAATTACGGTGATGTGAATGTAAATTTTTAAGGATCATTCGTTCTTTAAACTTAGAAAACAACTAATTACTTGTTCTAAACTTATGTTATTATTGTAGAAAAATTAGTATAAATTATGTTTGCATTATTTATTTTGATTTTTTTTGTTTACTATTAACCTAACTATGGAGGATATGTTAAATATATGTAAAACACAAACAATTCATAGAGGGCTAATAGAACATTTTTTTCGGAGGAGGGTTAGCTCCCCAAACTCTTCTCATTTCCGCCTACGATTTTAATGCCTTCAAGTAATTTGTTGTCCTTATTCAGAAATTATTTATGGATACTTCATCTTACCCTATACCTTGTACCGTCTTACCACAAACATAAGGTAAGACGGGAAAATCAAACATTTTTTTGAGAAACAAAAATTTGCCTTTAAAAATATAAAAGAATTTGATTTTGCTTTCAAATTTGAAAATTTCATAACATTTTATATATGATAGAACCTAAAAATTTAAGTTCATAATAAAAACCTAACCTAA